>JAJJWW010014018.1:0-161074 GCA_023531295.1 Papaver armeniacum | reverse complement strand
ACCTACCACGAATCCAAATTTGATGAGTTCCAAAACTCTCTTTTTGATGTTTGAAACTTTCCCAATTGCCATAGATATAAATATCAATGCTTGGGAAATTTTCAAATGCACGAACATAGTTAGAACAATAAATTGTTTCGAACTAAGATTGCTAAGGACCTATGAACAACCATTACTTGAATCATATTTGAGATGTTTAACAAGGCAAGATTAACTCAAAATTTCTTCTTTGCAATTAAATCTATTATAAGTCATACGACATAGTCTCATTGTTGATGGTGGATTTTAGTTCGGGGCTAAAATTGTAAAACTAGCATTTAATGCGTTGTTACCCCGTAAAAGGAAGAGCCGTTTAAGAAGTGACGAATGCGAAAAACCTCTTCGCTTTATTTGAAGCAATTCAATATAATTCATGAAATTCACTCAGAATGGTGCGTGCAACAGCAATCCCAAATATTATGTGAGTTCCATCTGCATTATTCACTAATTCATGACTCTGCCTAGTGTTTTCCTATGCTATGTTCCCTAAATGAACTCTCAATATTGGCATGACATGATGATTAAATGTTCGCCGCAACGAGGTAGCATGAATCTCCACGTAGCATTGAGACTCGCATAAAAACATTCACATAGGCTACACCACCCTCGACAAAGAGATCGGTAGCGTTCGCACACCTTTTAATTAAAAGTTAGCGCGATCGAACGCGTTTAAATTCCTTAAGTAAAATTTGAACTGTTCACATCAATCTAAAAAAATAATCACGGCCACACAATTTGGTCGCATAAATGAACAAGCTTATCCAAACCCAGACAGGAATGGGAAACCATCATGATGGCCATCGGCGGGCCCACTAATGTTCCAACTAATCGGACTTTGCCCATTCACCTCCCAGCGTCGTCAAACGCCAACCCTAAGTAGGGTGGTCGCACTGGTTGAAAGAAGCTCGATTGAGCTAGACTGTCCAAAACAGTCTTAAACACATCGCAACCGCCCAACTTTACCAGCCTTGTTGGACGGCTTAGATTTCTCCACGAATGATTAGGGAAGTGCTAGCACGCACACTGGCGGCCCCACTTTCCCCTTGCTCGAACGACTTGCCCATGGTGGGGCCATTGAGCAGTGAAACGCTCGCCCAAACCATGGCAGGCGTGATGCTTCCAAACCCTAAATTGGGTCGCGGAAATTCACTAGTGTCTTAAATCGATCACGGCCACCCAACTTAGCCAGCCTATTTGTATGGCTTAGATTATATTCTAGACCATCAGGAAGGTGCACATAAGTTCACCGTCAGCCCAACATTGTCCCCACGTGATCGATATCCCCAAATAAGGCCAACGGCATGCCAAACCGCATGGTCAAAGTTGCGCGGACATGGTTGTTTCAAAACCCTAATTAGAGTTTGCGGCAATACATGTCTGTCGTAAATTGATCGTGACCATCCATCTTCACCAGCCTAAACAGACGGTGTAGATATAGACTCAAGAGGTCCCAAGGATGTCAACGTGATCACCAGTGGGCCCACCTTTGCGTGTGACCGAATCGGCCATGCGAGACTAGGGCCGCGCCTCGAACGCATGCCCCAAAGGTGGCATGCCACACGGATTTTAAACCCTTTGTGGCAATATATTTTACATCGCAAATCGATCACGACCACTCATCTTTGCTTAGGTCAAATTGAGTAGCCTAGATCGAACCTTTGTGGGGCCAGAGAGGTGTAGACATGCACGCCCCGGCGGGCCGTCTCCACGCATGCACTGGTCGGTCCTTCCAAAATTAGCACCAATGCTTGGATTCGATCAGCCAAAGAGGGGATGTTTGCGCACCTCTAAAAACCCTAAAATCCATCATCTAGAGAAATATGTCATAGAAATCATCTCGTCCGTCAACTTTGCCATCTTGGTGGATGGCTTGGATTGAAAATTAGGCGATCAATGAAGCGCCTCAATGATTACCGTCCGCCACTCTCGCCACTGTGGAGTGATCAACCGAATGATGGCCCGACCATGCGGCGTATAAACGATCACTCGAAGATGGTTGGACGTCTTGCCATTTTAAGACGCTTAATCATGACTTACTCAATTAAGCTTTAAAACGACGATGCTTCACGCATATCGATTGTTTTGAGTCAACTAGTTAAGAGCGATGCATTACATGCATCGAGAATTCCACGATATTTCATGAATATCAATTCCATAAATAACTTAGTTATTTAACCTAATAGCACCGTATGCTATTCCTTGCGGCAGGTCCCACGACTTGATCCATTCATTCGAGACATCAAGCATGTCACAAACTAGGGAATACTTATTGGGGGTATTGGTCTGGCGGTTTACAACGTGTGGCGTGCAACGCGCTCATTACGAGAACGTGTCAGGAAAGATGGATGGTTAATGGTAATAAGGGAAGTGGGCAAAGGCGTGATCGCGTGACAATCACCTACACGACTCCACTATTCCATCACTCAACTTCCTCCACTTCCTACGAGATGAAGTTTGCGCTCAAAATGACTTGTATAAATAGGTTCTCTAACATATTTCCAAACAACATGGGAAACCAAGTTGTTGTTAACACCGTATCCAGAAACACCCAAAAATGATAGCTTACATTATGCAAGCCAGTTCAACATTCTAATACAAGTTATAAACATCCAACACCTTCACAATCTCAACACCTTCTTCGCTTCCCTCCCTAAGATCAACCCCATCTCCTTCACTTTGTGACCGAAGTAAGTCTGGAACGGCCATTTCTTGGTTTAGGCCAGAATTGTACAGATTGAGTGCATTTGTTTAGGGTTTAGATTCGTTTCTCATCCGCACACACCCAAATTTACCAAAACCAGCAGAAATAGTTTTCACCCATAAACACTCATATGGATAGAATGGTGATACTTGTGAGTAAATAGAATAATTCAGTCTTCACATACCTCTTTGTTGATGAAGTTCTCCATATGTCTTCGTTTGATCTCCAGTCTTCAATCTTTGAGGGTTTTTCGGTGATGTCTATTACTCAACTACCAAATTTTAATCCTAGTACGAGACCTGACCAAGGTAGTTAATATCGCGTATCGGTATCGTATCGGTCGGGTCCTATACACCTATATAAATGATAATTTCTGTTTTTACAGGCGATACATCATTTAATATAGAATTTCAAATAATTATAAAACCATAGTAAAAAATAATAATAATAATACACATATCTCAATTTTCCAAAATACAAGGTGGTTTATTAGAGCTTCTCCAATGGTCATTGTGTGTGCTTCCTATGTGGCAACACAAATAAGATATCCTCAATCTATTTTTCATTAAAATTAGGGAGAGAAAAAAATCAATCTCCAACAGTTTTGCATGTAACATCTTCTTTTAATTAGTATAAATTTTATTTTCCATAATTAAGATTTTATTAGAGATAAAAATAGTTAGTTAATACATTAAAGTCAATTCAATTAAGTAAAAGCTGACTAGGATGGTAGACAATATCTACCCTAAGTCATCTACACATTGGTTTAAGACATCAGGGTTGGAGAATGATTTTAGAAAAAATGGATGTGTATCCTAGGTGGATTTTGACATTTATCTCCACACACATGCCATTGGAGAAGCTCTTAGCCAACGTTGTGATTGTTGTCCCATTATGCAAGTAAATCTTTTTTGTTATCCTTCATATTTATGTTTTATATTTCTCTGCCTTGCAATCGAAATTTGGTTTCCATCTTATATCCTACCATATAGTCATTGATTTTATATTATAAATATATTAGGGCTTTTTACCTTCTCCAATTGACATTTTACTTGTTTGTAAAGACTAGATGCATGTTTGATGAAAAATTTATTCACAAAACCGATATTATCGGTGTACAAGTAAAACTGATATATCGGTCTGTACCGGCCTGTACAACCGATAATATCATTTCGTCTTTCTATCGCCGATATTTTCGATATCGTATAGGTATTTTCCGATATCCGATAAAAACCTGTAATATCTGCATGTACAACCGATATTGACTACCTTGGACCTGACTTAAGTAGACTAAAAATCAAGATGTAGCTTTTTTCAAATAACATTGACAACAAGCTTGAGATATCAAAACTTGCGAGTTCGACCGAGCAGTGCTCTAACAAAATCTACCAGAAGTCATATGACATAGTCTCATATAGATAAAATGGTAATGTTGTGAGTAAATATAATTGTTCAGTTTTCACATACCTCTTTGTTGAAGTTCCCAAATGTCTTCGTTTGATCTTCAGTCTTCAATCTTCGAGGGTTATTCAGTGATGTCGATACTCAACTACCATTCTCTTATCCTAGTCCAAGACTTAACTTAATTAGACTAGAAACCAAAATAAGATTTTATGCATATAACATTGGCAACAAGATTGAGATATCAAATATTACGAGTTCGAACGAGCAGTGCTCTAACAATCTCCCCCTTTGTTAATTTTAGTGGCAGAACATGAATACATATAGATTCAAAATAAATAGATCTTTCAGCAAAATCCATCATGCTTGATTTCCTTGGTTCTTTAACATCGTCTTGAACTCTTCGTTCTTAAAGTTCTTCTATGGTTTTGCATATGATCGTTTCATCTCCTTTGTTGTTGAAGATTCGTAACCATAATAAATTATGAGAATACTCGATTAGAGCTTTTCTAAAATGTTAGAATCACTCAACTCAATGGTTGTTATACCAAAACATAGTATTGTTACATTCCTCAAAGTTCAATTGCACCATATCCTTGAAGCAATTTTGCGGTGATATGTTTCCCCCCTTAGTCATTACTTACTTCTTCTCATGATAGGTAAAACCTATAGCTTGTAATCCACTCCCCTTACATAATGCTCGAAAATCTATATGTTGTAGTAGAATACCACTAAATAATTCTCCCCCTTTTCGTCAATAAAATTAGCAAAGGCGAAAAACAAGGGCTTGTAATAATAAAATAAACAAAAGAGTTATCAATACTAGAGAGAACACACCAACTATTATGTAATGATTTCACTAAGTAAACTTAACGTCTTCATCAAGGAGATATATATGTACAAACATCTCTTACAATTCCACAACCGCATTCCCCACAAAGATATAAAAATTAAACACAAGTTCAAATTGAACTCTAGTGACTTTTCTCTAATCACAAGAGAAGGATTTTCTTGGACATTAACAAATTTACTCGTCAGTTATGAACAAAGTAGATTTGTATTCCAAATATTTTGCTCTCTTCTCGCCAGTTATGAACAAAGAAGTTAAAAATAGCGATCTTAATGTTAGAGGCACTAAGATACATTACTTTCGTGGAAAAAATAATCATCAACAAAAACAACCATCTAGGACAGTTACGAATAAATAGGACAATTTACGCGACATGACTCAATATAAGAATTATATCTTCTCTCGCCATGTACAGACGTAGAGATTAAAGTTCTCGATCTTATTCCCCGGAAGTTACGCATTCATGGAGGAAATGCGACAACTAAGATTATCTTAAAGAGTCTATACAATATATTCACAAAAGTGTAATCGTGGGAAGATCAATATTGCAATTCTTAAAACAGTTTACTCCTAGCCAGTGACGAACGCAAAGAGATAAGAGCTTAACTTATAAGAAAATATAAGATATCTGTTATAATCACCAGAATTATGATAGCAAAAAAACAAATTTCACGAGATAATAAAAACATATATATAATCAATGAATATTAGTCATTGCACGTCATCTCCAAAATAAAATTTAAAATAAATAAACTTTAATCACTGGAAGATGATAGTATTTGGAATAGCTAACATAAAAGGTATAAAAGCGCTACTCCAAAAGCTAGTGTTCCTCCTTGCAACAATAAGAATAAATTCCTACAAGAGTTAACTAGTAAAAATCGAAGAAGAAAATATCTACTTGTTAAATAATATAGTCATCAACCAGAGATTTCAGGAGAGCGAGATCCTGAGAAGCCCTTCCCAGTTCGGATTTTAGAAGATCGAGATCTCTCTTAGAAGTAGTTAGCTGGTCAAACACAACTTCAGAATCTCTCATAAGGTTTCCTACCAAGTCAGAACAGGCTTCACTTTTTCATGTTCATAAGCAAAGTAGCAAGATATGGTGAGAGGGTATTTGTAAAACCTAATAACTTCATCAGTAGTAATATCCTTCTCTTTTTCTTTTCTTCTTTCCTTTATGAAATTTGTGACCTTGGGAGCGTCCATGTCTATTAAATTTTTAAGAGACAAAATTGCGCACACACACACGCTTGAATAGTATCCTCAAGCGTATATTTATAGTTTCTTAGGTTTGGAGAAACATAAAGTAGAAGAGTCCTTTCCAAAAACAAGTTCTTGGCACAACAAGAAAATCAATTGATTCCTTGTCAGTTCTGAAACCTTCCAAGAAAAAAAAAAACTTGTTCCCCAAGATGGAGAAAAAGACAGTATAAACAAGGACCCACTTGGTTACAGAAAAGTTCGTGACCAAGTAATAGTTATTTGAACACAAGAAAAGACTTGGAAAAAAAAAATATTGTAGGGAGTGAATTCATCTCTATGGAGTAAGTCCATATTAGTTGAACTGGTTGAGTTGATACCTAAACAAAAAAATTAGTCGCAGGTCAATTAAACTCAACCAGGATATGGTTTGGGAGTGAATTCATCTCTTTGGATCAAGGGCTCAACAAAGTGGATGTTTTTATTTTTATCTTCCATTTATGTGTCAAGAAAATGACTATATACATTCTTCCAAAAGATCACAGATAAGAACTCATCATACTAATCAAGAGAGAAATATCTTCCTTGCAGTAATTGTGCACCCTCCCAAAGAGTTATAAGAGAGAAGGCACAAATCAACACAATTAAATTATGTTGTGATGAACATCCTTTTTCTCATCATGAACAACAAAGTCCTTTGCCTTAAAACTTTGTTTGATTCTAACCACACCGTCTTTGATATTGTTAGTCTCAATAGAAGAACTGAGAAAAAAGAAGTAGAATAGTTACCTAAAACCCCCTATTTCTTTGCCTTTTGATGCCTCGTCTCAACCTATTCATGAGAGTCTTAAAATCATATATTCTTTCGTCGAGACCGGGTATGGTTAGCATCTCTATGAAAGTCTGAGACAGTGTATTGTGATGATGAATCATAGAAGATGCATTCTTCATATAACAAGTTTTTTGTTTAAGTCATCCTTTTTCGTCTTACTAGACTTGAGAGTGGCAAAATATTTGGGAATATGATGCAAAAATTTTTGTAAAATATTTTTTTTTAATCACAAGTTGTGAGGAACAATCCTTGGAAAAGTATTCATTTGATCTGCAACGACCTAACTTTTTACCATTGCTGGAAGTATGGAAAGGAGTTTTCGTACGTGAATAATTTTCCTCAGATTTGTTCCACCGTTTCAAGGTGTGACTTTGCTTACCACAACGAAGCGGGTTTTCGAGATCTAATAGTATCAGTTTTGACCTTCTTGAGTGGTGCGAGAGACGCTTTAGAGTATTTTGGATCATCCTTTTCTCGGAGGATTGGGATCTCTGAAGATTCACATTCTCTAAAGTATCTGTAAAAGAGTGTGAGCAAAAATCTTTTAATTGGCCACAACATGGTTTCAATGCAGATATCTCCTTCTCCATCTCTTCAATCCTCGAAAGTTCCTGAATAAGATCTTCTCTTGAGTTGAGATTTCTTTCTCAAAAGTTATTTGTTTTCATTACTTTCCTCTAGTCTTTTATTGAGTAAAATGTTGCTTTGTTCTTTCAATTGAAGTAGTTTATCAAGAAGACTAATTTTTTAAGAAGAGTTGAATGGTTAGATGGATCTTCATTAGAACATTCGACAACAATTGCACTTATAGTTTTAACAACAAGTTTTTCATGGGAGTTGATGAACCTATTGTCCAACTGTCTTTTAAGAGTGTTATATGCTCTGTCGGACACCTAAAAATATGGAATTTCCAGAGAAAGAAATCTCCTTACCGGAGGTATTCTTAATTCTGGGTAGAACGTATGATGAGACTTTTCTTGGTATATGGAAAACTATGCTTTGACTCATTGATAACAGGTTTAGACCATTTACAAACAAATAATAGTTAGGTCTAACAATGTTTGCCCGTTCTAATACCAATTAAACATGAGAGGGTACCAAGTACACCACCAATATTTTTGTTCAACAACCTGTATGGACAAAACCTAATACAACCGCAAGTAGATATCCTTCAAGATCCTTGACAATTTGTATATAGAGTTTAAATCTCCTTCTCTTCACAATCATAAAGTCAAGATAACAAAGTCTCAGGAACCTAATTGTATAGAAGAGTACTTAGACAATATCAAAAATCAATATCTAAATAAAGAAGATCTGAATTATGCCAAGTACGAAACTTGTTATCTATCTTTCAAGATACGAATTCTATAAGAATGAGTCTCGTAATAAATCACAATTAGTATGAAATTATCTACTAAGATTGATTACGTACTTCTAGTGTTATTCTATTATAAAGATAAAATAATACAATATGGAAAAGAAAAAACACACGACACCAGTAGTTTTGTTAACGAGGAAAACTGCACTTGCATAAAAACCTCGGAACCTCGTCCAAATTTTAACACCAAACTGTATTAAGCCGCTGAGACACTAGCATACTATCAGACTTTAGACTGAATGTAGTTGAGACCGGATTCATCCTCTAGGAAATTCAATCGCAGCCGTGCTCCTTACATCTCTTGAACCTCGTAAGGATCTACGCAATTGATTCCCTTAGGTGGCGTCCTTCTGACCTAAAAGTTGCTTCAACCTAAGTGAAAACTTTTGATACGAATATGCCTTTAATAGATTAACCTATTCGATTTCCCTTTATATCTAATAAATTAAGGCTTGGAAATCTGTTTGTAATTGACAAAGCTAGCAAACCTCACAAATCGGGAACACTTACACTCGATTAATCGAGAAGCCCGGATTATTAACCACCTCTTAAGAACAATCTTAAACCAATCAATAACGAAGAGTTTTAGATATCTTTAGGAATCACAAAGCCTGAGACGAAAGACTTTTGTGATTTCTGTCTATCTCGTTCTTGAAGGAGATTGTTGAAAACCTCGACAAACAGAAAGAACAAGATCGGGATACACGAACTATCAAGGTAAAGATAATTGGACCTAGCTTCACGAATCCCTAAGTGAAGTCTTTAAGTCGTTAACCTAGTTAGTATGTTTCTCATAGGAAACCTTGGTTAATAAAGGAAGAATCTAGCAAACAACTATGACACAAAAATACCAAGGATTGAATTTCCAGGTATTTGAGTCTCTCTAGTTATTGACTTTCGGAACTATAGTTGCTTAGAATTCAAGCTAATAGGCTGTCAATGGATGAATATCCGTCAGATATTTATAAATCCGTATTCGATAGGTTAAGCACTATCGGATATCCAAAATCAGATATCGATTCCGATAGGCTAAGCTATCGGATATCGGATATATATCCGATAATATCCGGTTGCTAACAACAACAAAAAAAAAAGCCTGTAAAACATATTTATATTTGAAATTTAAGTTCAATTTCTCAAACATATCATCCAAATTGTCTTCAAACACATAAACAGTCTTAAAAACATGACTTTTTGGTAGTTTCTTACTCTCATAATGGTGATGAAAACATACAAGTACATCCATGTTTCTATCGAATATCGGATGCTAACAAACGGATGGAGCCTAATCTGATTCCGATATGTTAAGGAAGAAATACAATATAACTTCTTTAAAATAATACTCGATAATATAATATTCTTTTTAAAATAATAAAATTTCCTGGTCCCGATTCAGGGCCTTAATGCTAAAATAATAAATTCGATAAAATCATAAAATAATACATTTCGAAAGTTTCGCTTAAGCATTAATACGTCTCAAATAATATATAAAATAATAATGCTACTATAAAAATAAAAATAAATTTCATACATGTTAAATTTTCTCCAAATATGATTCAATATTGGTTTGATTTTCTTAAAAATTTAAATCAAGTTGTATCTCATCTCTAATAGTTCGTAGTGCATTCAAAAGATCCGGAGTCACGTTGTTGTATTGCAAGAAGAGGTATTGAAGTGCGATTGATACTTGGAGTGGTTGTATTGTTATTGCAATTAGTCTATAATATAATATTTCTACAAAATTAGTCGATATTGTATTTACAATCTACAATTATTATTCAACCTCAAAGCTAGTAATTATCATATATAATAATAATATATTATTTAACTATAAAATAATAATTTATTATATTATTGATAATATAATATCTCTTTAAAATAATAAATTTTCTTGGTCCCAAGTCTATTATTTTATAGAGGTTATACTGTATCCGATAAAAAATCTGATCCGATATTCGATAAAACGGATAAAATCCTACAAAATCTCGAATACTCGAAAACGGATTCCTGATATCGGAATGATATTGACAACCCTACAAGCTAAGATAACTTGAGATTCAAGAAAACACTTTCCCTGTTTAGATGGAACTCTTGTTAGGAGTTCATGTTAGCATGTGAGAAGTTTGTCTTGAAATTACATCGAAGAATATACATTATGGTCTAGGATATTGGAACCGTGTATAATGATACTACATGGCAAGTATGCCATATGAACATATAAGCAAAGTTGTGTTCATTGAAAACTTAAGACTTGAATCATGATACACGTACACAAAGTGATTTAGTGATCAGAGATGTCTTAGATGTATTCATGGGAGTTCATGAGTATCTGCTTAATTCGTATTGTGGTAAGTATGTGAAAGGGTACGCGTACCTATGAACCAGTTCGTGAGTTCAGAGAGATAAGTTATGTGTACTAGGAATGTGTACCCTTAAGCTATTTGCAAACTTGGGACCTTGATGTACGCGTATTGGGTATGCGTACCTCCCCCATTCACGAATTCATAACTCTACGATACGCATAATGAGTATGCGTACATACCTACGCTCCGGAATTTCAGATATCTAGGGTACATGTACCGGGTATGCATACCTACCTTGTGTCCATATTTCACTAGTTCTGAAAACTCTATTTTTATGCTTTGAAACATTCCCCATTGCCATAGATATGAATATCATTGTTTGGGCAATATCCAAATGATCCATTTGATACAAAAATTAGTTATTGAACAATAAGTTGCTTCAAACTAAGATTGCTAAGGATCTATCAACAACTATTACTTGAATTATATTTCGCGATGTTTAACAAGACAAGCTTGACTTGAAACTTCTTCTTTGCAATATTAAATCTACTAGAAGTTACACGACATAGTCTCATATTGACAGAATGGTAACAATCTGAGTAAATAAAATGGTTTAGTCTTCACATACCTCTTTGTTGATGAAGTTCTCCAAATGTCTTTGTTTGATCTCCAGTCTTCAATCATCGAAGGTTATTCAGTGATTTCTGATACTCCACTACCATACTCTAATCCTAGTCCGAGACTTGACTTAAGTAAATTAGAAATCAAGATATATTTTTTGCATCTAACATTGACAACAAGGTTGAGATAGAAAAACTTTGAGTTCGACCTACCAGTTTTCTAACAAAAGCAGTTTGAATGAATATGGTATAATCGTATTAGTAAATGTTTAATAACTAACGGATACATAAATGATCTTATTTTTCCATGTGTCTTTATAAAAAAAATACCACAACAAGATTTGTTATTATACTTGTATACATTAATGATATGAACTTAGTAGGAACTGTTGAAGAAGTCTCAAAGGCAATCGAATGCTTAAATAGAGAATTTGAGATTAAGGAACCTGGGAAAACGAAGTTTTGCCTTGCAGATCGATCACTACCCGAGTGACATACTAATTCACCAAAATATGTACATTGAAAAACTTTTAAAATATTTCAAGATGGATAAAGGTTATCCTTTTAGTACTCCTACAGTAGCAAGATCTCTTGTACTAAAAATGGCATTTTTCGTCCCAAGGAAGAGAGAAAAAATTCTTCTTGGTATACACCATATTTGAGTGCAAACTGGAGCAATATTGTATCTTGCTCAATATATTAGGTATGACATTTCTTTTTGCAGTTAATTTTTTAGAGAGATTCAGCTCTGCTCCAACAAAGAGACGTTAGGTAGATGCAAAACATATCTTCTGATATCGTCAAGGTCCTACAGACATCAGATTTTTTTACTCAAAGGATTTATCTCATTTTCGAAATTGATGAGACACACAGATGCAGGCTTTCATTCAGATTCACACGAAGCCGTTTTTAAAACGGGTTATGTGTTTACGATTGGCGGTACTGCATTTCTTAGAAGATTGTGTAAATAGAATTTTCCAGCTACCTCCTCCAACCGCTCTGAGATTATCTCCCTCTACGAAGCTAGCCGAGAATGTGTATGGCTAATATAGTTAATCACATATCCGAAGTCAATGTGATTCACCTTCTATTACAGAAGTACCAACCATCATTTATGAAGATAATGCAACATGTATCTCACATCAAAGGTAATCGAACGAAGTGTATTTCACCAAAGCTATTTCATTTTCACCATCTAGAAAAATGAATAAAGAGATATGTATCCAGAAGATACAGTTGTATGAAAATCATGTGGATTTATTCACCAAGTCCTTATTACCGACATCAATATTCAAAAAACTAGTTTATGATATCTAAGTGCGACATCTGTACAAGCAGTAAACCCAACGAACTTTTGATCAAGGGAAGTTAATTTTTTATTTGAAGCATTGTACTCTTTTTCCTTCATCAAGGTTTTTTGACCCTTGAGGTTTTTCCTTGTCAAGGTTTTAACGAGATAACTTGTGCATAACCACCTTTTGGCATTATACTCTTTTTTATTCGTTCGGGTTTTTCCTCTGGGTTTTTCTAATAAGATTTTAGACAATAGAAATTGTGGATAACCAATGAAAAATAATAGTGGGCATATGGATATCCACTCATGACTATGTGTCACTAAAAGTGTGAGACGTTGATAAGCTAACTCACCTTATCAATACACTAACTGTGTGCATTTATGCATATATTTAGTGAGTCTACTTCGACACCAAATGCTTGTGTGTGCTGATATGCATGCATAATAGTCAACACCTTATCCTAGTGTGCGTCATAGGATGGAGTATTTTATTTTTATTTTATTTTTGGTAGAAAAATGAGTAACATTAAAGAAAACAGTTAAAGGAAAAATACACATAGTTTGGGTTGGGTTGGAATCACTGATTTGCATCTTTTCCCTATTGAGAGTTCTGAAAATGTGAATAGGAGGAGTTCTGTGATAGTCGCAGGTTGTTGTTGCTTTGGGTATCTGACCCAAATCAATAACTGTCTGTTTTGCTCCTTTAGTTACAATACATAAAAGAAAGTGTTTTCCACCAATGTTTGCATTTATCATTTCTTTTTTACTTGCTTCCCATCTAGTTGTAGCTTGCCAAGATATGTTGCTTTGTGTTCCACTTATCATCCGGTATAGATTATTGCAGCTGGTTTCAATTTGGATGTTAGTTGCCTCCAGATGAATTCCCCAACTCCAAGCTTCCACCACCGCAAGCACCTCTCATTCCTCACTGGTTTGAGTGTGAGTTTTTTTCTTTGTGACCAACCTGCACACACCCAAATAATAACATAAACCAACAGAGAAAGTAGAAATCTTAGAGTTTTTGTCCTAATGAGAGGCAACATTCATTTTAACCGTCCCCGGGCAATCCAGGTCTTTGTTTCCTTAACCAATTTGTTTTGGTTGTCGTTGTTTGGCTGGTGAATTCTCTCAGATCGAAGATTTTCTGCCCAATGTTGTAGATCTCTAATGTAAATTTGTTTAGGTTCTTATTGAGTCCCTTGGAAGACCTTGTCACATCTTGCCTTCCATATATGCCACACCATTGAGGCACAAAAAGCATTTCAAGGATCTGTTTTTGAATTCCAACCTGCGGGAGCATTATGCCAGCCAACTATCCACTCTTTTATTAACTGAATAACATAACCCGTGGTTGTTCTGTCACTTCCATGCCATCTTTAGTTGCATCTCCAGGAGTTTTATGCTTTTTTATTTGTGGTTCTGCCACTTCTGTACCAGCTACACTTGCATCTCCAGCTACACTTGCATCGCTAGTTGTACTTGCATCTCCAACTGAACTAGTATTAGCTGGAGGTCGAGGTGGTCGTTTATTAGAGGAAACAGGCAGTAGGTGTTGATTTAGATCCTCGCATTATCAAACTGCATCTCTGTTCAACAACACAAAATAAGGTAAATATAACCAAACTAAAACAAACAAATGTCAAGTTCCCAAATGTGTATAATTTTAGTCACCCACACATATGTATAGTTCATATTCCACATTTAACTTAGAACCCATCAATATTATGCCATACATCAACACAAATCTCATACCAACAATACACAATTTAAGAATAAAAATTCAATCCAGCCTCCTTCTTGAACCAAAGGAAATCGCATAAAAGAAAATCATCCACTCAATAAAATAAATTTAACAGTATATTCACCCAATCGTTTTTCCCTAATCCCTTTTCACTTCAAATCAACCTAAATAACCCTAATTTTTTGTATCACAAAACCCTAAATTTCAGATTTGTAACATCAAATCTAACTCATAATTTTGATAACGATTCAAATCTAACGCTTATAATATTGAAATCAAAGAAATAAATGAGATAAAATGATTCATGCAATACCTTTATAGCATCTGAAGTAACTACCAGTGATGTTTGTTGCTCGATTAAACTTGAAGAAGAAAAATAAGATCGGAGAATAAGAAGAAGAAGAAGAAGAAGAAGGTGGTGGTGATGGTCCTGATGGTCCTGATGTGATGGAGTGGTGGAGTTGAAAGTGTTGGCTGCCGTAAATCGCCTCAGTCTCCTTCACTGTGTAGAAGAGAAAAGAGAGAACGAAAGACGACTGAATAAGAGGAAAGAAACTAATTAACCTAAAAGCTACGGCTGTGATTAGCTTAAGAAATCTGTGGTTAGGATTAGTTATCTAGGATTCAGTTTCTTCGGTTCGGTTTTGGGCAAAACCCGAAACTGAAACCAGATATGTCGGTTTTTAGAAACTGACAACCTAAACCTAAACCATTGAATTCGGTTTCACTTCGGTTCGGTTAATATTGACACGGTTTCGGTTCGGTTAATAAACCTAGCCATACTATCATTTGTAAGTACTATTTCCTGCATACATTTATATACAAATAAAATAGTTCTCGGCGACGAGTCAATTGACCATATTTTGTCCTAGCTAGAGTTAGGAATGGTCTCTTGTTTTCTAATGGAAGTATACATGGATTTTGTTGAAAAGTTTCAGCCTATCCTCTGGTCCATCTAATTATATCCTTTTAGGTAATATTCATAGTGGAGTACTAAGATGGCATTCACTGTATAAGAGTCAAAAATGCTTTGCAGTAGGCTAATATTCAAAGAACTAGAGTTGCGATAGAGAAGATGACTAGAAAAACATTTTAAGGCAGCACAATTAGGATGGAGTATTCGACATCAATATAAATACCCCTAGTGTTTGTAACATTTCGAACATTCCATGTTTTAAAGTTAATAAGAAATCTCCCCTTCTTCTCTTATACTCTTCCACTAAGAGCATCTCCAATGCAAGGGGTCAAGGTCATCCTAAGTAGAAGTCTTATTAACACCATTTTTTTTTGTAGGTAATTTCTAAATGATAAAAATAAATAAAGATAAAACTTTTTACCTAAAATTCATCTCCTATCCTCAAGGTCTTATTTAGCACTTTTATTTATATTTAGAGACTAAATGATAATGTAGACTTACTACTCAGATTAGACTTTCTACTTTACCAGCGACGAAAGTAGGATTTGAAGTCTAGCTGGGTTAGAAACATAATAAGAGCTAAATCTTAAAATTTCAA
Source organism: Papaver armeniacum (assembly GCA_023531295.1). NCBI lineage: Eukaryota > Viridiplantae > Streptophyta > Magnoliopsida > Ranunculales > Papaveraceae > Papaver > Papaver armeniacum. The sequence goes on along the minus strand of JAJJWW010014018.1, from coordinate 145,198 downwards.
GTCTAGTGTGCAACAAAGCATTCTAATGGAAAAACCTTTTGAGGAGGAGGAGGTGAAGAATGTAATCATGAGTTTTGGTAGAAACAAGTCTCCGGGTCCGGACGGGTACACATGGAGTTTTTCAAGGCTACGTGGGACATCATTAAGCCGGAGCTAATGGCAGTTATGAAGGAATTTGAAATGACAGGCAACATTGATTGGAGGTTGAGCTGTACAAACATCATCTTAATTCCTAAATGTGAAGGAGCTGTTAGTATGCATAATTTCAGATCTATAAGTTTGATAGGATGGATATACAAGATTATTTCAAAACTTTTGGCAGATAGACTGAAGAAGGTACTACCATCTATTATATCAGAATTTTAGGGTGTGTTCGTCGATAATTGACAGATTACAGATGGAATATTGATTGCTTCAGAGCTTATAGATTCTAGAGAAAGAAAGGGTAAGCCTGGATTGGTATTGAAAGTAGACTTGGAGAAAGCGTTCGATAGTCTAAACTGGGGATGTCTAGACTACACAATGTCAAGGTTTGGTTCTGGTAATATTTGGAGGAGTTGGATTAGGTGGTGTTTTTCAAGTACAAGGTTTTCAATGGCGATCAATGGTACTGCTTCAAACCATTTTCAAAGCACTAAAGGTATCAAGCAGGGAGATCCTATGTCCCCATTTCTCTTCATTATGGTCGTAGAAGTTGTATGTGTTTTGATCAAGAAGGCATCCACTTTGCAGCTATTTGCTGATTTTAAACCATTATTTGATGGACCTGAAATTAATCATCTCCAATTTACGGATGATCTCCTAGTTTTCCTTGACGATGATGCAACACAAGTTAGAAATTTAAAAAATGTTCTCCTTCCTTTTGAGCTTATTTCGGGATTAAAGGTGAATTTTCGTAAAATTGCACTGGTGGTGGTTGGAAATGCAGTGAATGTGGCTGAAAGTGCAGATATTTTTGGATGTCAAATAGATTCATTTCCAATGAAATGCCTTGGAATTCCTTTGGGGAGTAAATCCAAGTCCGTAGGTATTTGGGATGTGATAATACAGAAATTCCAGAAAAAGTTGAGCATTTGGCAAAGGAAGTATCTTTCAAAGGGTGGTAGACTTATGCTTATAAAGAGTGTACTGAGTAGTTTTCCAATTTATTACTTATCCCTTTTTCAAATGCCAACTTCAGTGGAGAAGCAAATTGAGAGAATTATGCGCCAGTTTCTTTGGGGTACCTTGAATCAGAAACCTAAAAAGGGTTGGGTTGGCTGGAAGAGATTAAGTCTCACGAAAGAAGGTGGTGGAGTGGGAATAAAGAAATTACGACTTATGAACAGAGCTTTGGATGCAAAATGGATATGGAGATATGGAAATGAAGAGTATGCTTTTGTTTATGGGTGCAAATCGTTTCTGCCGATTTCGGTAATTTCGGTAGGTGAGTGAGAAACTGGTTCAAACCCTAAACAAATGTGCTGCACGTGAGCACTTTATAGATTCGAGAGATCAATCTGTACAAGTCCGGCCTAAACCAAGAAATGGCCGTTCCCGGACTTGCTTCGGTCACAAAGTGGAGGAGAAGGGTTGATTTGGGGAGGGAAGCAAAGAAAGGTGTTGAGACCGAAATAGTGCAGGATGGTAGTATCTCGACTTGTATCAGAAAGTAAAAGCTTAGGAAGCTTGCAAGAGATGAAAGCTTTTGGGAGAGCTTGCAAAGTTGCCTTTTATGAGAGTGTAGTATTTTTCTCCTGACCGAGACTTGTTGTCTGGTGGAAATAGGTAAGACCTATTTATACAAGTCGAGATTGAAACGTACCCTGGTCTCATGAAGGAAGAGAGTAGAGGGTGAAATAATGGGAGGAGGTGGTAACCGCATGGTGTTAATGGGTGAAAACGTTTTCACCATTATTTCCTCATTTATTTGACCGCTTTATTCCTTTTCACGCTTTTTAATGTGAGCGTAGTGTACGCTGCAAGCTGTGACCGCCAAACCAAAACCCTGGAAAGCATCCCCCAGTTTGTGTTGATATCTCGAGTGTTGGTTGCACCTTGAGTGCAAGTGGAGCTGCTAGTGGCGCGTGTGGCATGTGCCATTGGCATGTGCGGAATGCCCTTGTTGCGGGTTGTACTTCGAGCGCAAGTGGCAATGCCGAGCTGCTAGTGGCGTGCGTGGCATGTGCCAATGGCATGTGCGTAATGCCTTGGTGGTAGGTTGTACGTTGAGTGTAAGTGGCAATGCCAGGGCTGCTAGTGGCGTGTGTGGCATGTGCCAATGGCATGTGCGGAATGCCTTGGTGATAGGTTGCATGGTTTGCAAGTTAGGCTACCAGCGTGTGTGTTTGGCATGTGCCAATGGCATGTGCGGAATGCCTTGGTGGTAGGTTGCACGGTTTGCAAGTTAGGATACCAGCGTGTGTGTTTGGCATGTGCCAATGGCATGTGCGGAATGCCTTGGTGGTAGGTTGCACGGTTTGCAAATAAGGCTACCAGCGGGTGTGTTTGGCATGTGCGGAATGCCTTGGTGGTAGGTTGCATGGTTTGCAAGTTAGGCTACCAGCGTGTGTGTTTGGCATGTGCCAATAACATGCGTGGCCGTTAGAGCCGTGGCTTTGGTAGGAAAAGCTACCAGCGAGCATGTTGGCATGTGCCAATGGCATGCGTGGCCGCTGGGGCCGTGGCCTTGGTAGGAAAAGCTACCAGCGAGCATGTTGGCATGTGCCAATGGCATGCGTGGCCGCTGGGGCCGTGGCCTTGGTAGGAAAAGCTACCAGCGAGCATGTTGGCATGTGCCAATAGCATGAGTGGCCGTTAGGGTCGTGGCCTTGGTAGGAAAAGCTACCAGCGAGCATGTTGGCATGTGCCAATGGCATGCGTGGCCATTAGGGCCGTGGCTTTGGTAGGAAAAGCTACCAGCGAGCATGTTGGAATGTGCCAATGGCATGCGTGGCCGACTTGGCCTAGGTTGCATGGTTTGCAAGCCTAGGGCGCTATATTTGGCATGTTCCAATGGCATAGCGGCTTGGAAATATGGCTTGTGGTACGTGTTGGCATGTGCCAATGGCACGTACGGCCATGTTGACCTAGTTGCACGTTTTGCAAGCCTAGGGCGCTATATTTGGCATATGCCAATGGCGTAGCGGCTTAGTTTGGCATGGTTGCCAATGAGTGCGATATGTAGTTTGGTTTTTGGCGTGGCGCTTTGCCATGTTGCGCAATGTGCGGCTTGGTTTTGGCGTCGTTGCCATGGTGCGCGAGTGTTTTGCGGCTTGGTTTGGCATCGTTGCCATGGTGCGCCATGTGCGGCTTGGTTTTAGCGTTGTTGCCATGGTGCGCGGTGTGCGGCTTGGTTTGGCATTGTTGCCATGGTGCGCAGTGTGCGGCTTGGTTTGGCATTGTTTCCATGGTGCGCGGTGTGCGGCTTGGTTTGGCATTGTTGCCATGGTGCATTGTTGCCATGTGTGCGGCTTGGTTTTGGAATTAGGGTTACGTGTCGAAAACCTAATCGGTATTTTGAAAAAATACCCTATTAATTATTTACACACAGTTAAATGCTCTTAGTTAATGTGTTGCGGGTAACACTAGGTCATGGGGTTTTACGATTTTACCCCTTGTTTAAAAACCACCATCAACATTAAGTCCCCCGCTAGCTCGGAGCAGGGGCTTTGTTGCGAGGTAAGCATAAGATGGTGACAAACTATCAACAACAAACCGTAAAGAGAATTGAGGAGGCTTGTCGACCTTTTATAAATAGGATTTGGAATCCTTGCCTCCGTAGTTTTGCACAAATCGGGAGGCTAGCACAATTGGTGGGGCCGTGCGGCTTGGGCAACGTTGGGAAGTTGGCGTGAGTTGGGAAACTGTGTGTGCTAGGCGGGTGGGACCGGCGCAAGGTGTGGAAGGCAGTGCGTGTTTGCGGGCGTGACTTGAGCGGTCATTGGGAAGTTGGCGTGATTGGTGGGGCCGGTGCGGCTTGGGCGACATTGGGAAGTTGGGCGCCCTTGTGGGCCGTTTCTTACACGCACGATTTTGGTAAAGGGAAATCCTTCCCTATTTCGGAATCTTCACGCCTATATATACAAAGTCCCTTTCTCCCATCTTGCACTTTCATCTTTTCATCCTTTCCTACTAGCGGCGAGTCACAAAGAAAAACCGCTTCCCGGGTATGTCTTCCAAGACTTCTCTTGTTTCCCTTTTTATGTAGGTGTAAACCCTAAGAGTAGGCGTTTATATATTGCGCATATAATTTCTTGGCGTGCCTCTTGTAGAAAACATTGTATGTATGCGCCCTAGGGAAATACTTGCATATATTATTCGAACCCGTAGGAAAGTGCTCCATATATAATTTTGAACCCGAAGAAGGATATTGCGGACGCACTTGAGCCCATATAAAATACTACGTATAATTTTGAACCCTGAAGAAAATACTGCGTGTGCGGTTTCGAACCCGTAGAGAATACCGTATATGAATCCCGAATAAGAATATTGTATATGTGCTTCATATGACTTCGAACCCGTAGGAAATATTGCATATATGAATTTTGGTCTGAGAGAAATATCACAAGCGTGCGATTTTGAACCCGTAGAAAAATGCTCCATATATAATTTTGAACCCGAAGAATGATACGCCCTTTCTCTCCTTTTTTTTTGTATTTCGGGCTTTCCTTTGTTGGGCGCGGTTATGTGTCAGGGAGATAATTTTGTCTTTCTCTGTGTGCAGATATCTTGTTACTAAGTTGTTATGAAGAAATCCGGTAAGATGTTACCCGAACAAAATTTCGCCTCATCGAAAGATGTCCATAGTTCCAAACCGAACACGGGTGATGAATTCTTCGCCAAAAAACTTGCCTCTTCTCGGAAAAATCACCCAGGCTTCGTGCCAATTTTGTTAACCTAAGTGGTGAAGATGAAAAGAAGACACGTTCGGTTTTCCCGAGAGAACACCATACGGTTCTGTCTTCATAAAGGGGTATATTCCTCTTCCAACATTGATTTCAGGATGTGCCAAAGCCCATTGCGTTCTTTTGATAGATGGGTTGAGTTCATGGTGAGTAAGGAGCATATAAATACCAACTTGACTCGAGCGCAGATTATTGATGCCGTCGAGCTTGATGGAAATCTCCGATTAGGAAGGATATCTCGGGCTTGGTTGCTTTCATCTCCAGATGGTGTTCGGACACCCATACGATCATATGTAGATGGGGTGAGATAACTTTCTCCTTGGAGAGTGTGGCTCTCTTCTCAATCTTCCGGAATCGGGAATCTTAAAATCCAATTATCCGAAAGTGAGGGGAAGATGCGGGATGACCTTGCCGCTAAGTTGGAAGATTTCGCCCGGAAAGACTCCACCTGCGAAGTCGAAGGATTACATCCTGAAAGAGGATGAAAGGTGCCTTTACAAATGGTGGATATCTCAATGGTTTCCTGACGAGTTGGAACCCGAACAAAAAGCGATGATCTTCACGTTGCGGCACTTTTGGCTCTCTGGTTGTCTAGAGACATTTTTGACGACGGTTATGGTAAGAAGGAGATAAGACCAGAGTTGCTAGTGATTGCTGTGAAGTTGGGAAAAGTCGAAGTTCTTCCCATTGGCAAGCTATTCCTCGGTTTCCTATATGTGCATCTGGATCACCTAGTTGCGAACATGCGAGTTTCGAATGGTTTCATGAAAGTGAATTCATATGTGCACGTTGCTTTTCTGCAAGTCTGGCTATGGGAGCACTTTGAGAAGTATGCTCCGAACCGATGCCTTCGATTCCCGCGAGTTGGGGCGGTTCTCGAATTCTTCGATGGGTGAACAAAGGGCGTCCAAGAGTTGTTGTGAGCTTGGTTAGTCTTCTTGACAAGTCGTATGAAATCAGTTTTCGCCCATGGGAGCCGGTCCATAGGTCGGTGACTCAAATTGACACCTTTGCTTCTGCTCCGAACACGTCTTTGTCTTCTGATGGCGATTTGAGCGTTGGTGAAAACTTGTTTATTCAAAGCCGCATGTCCTGGTTATATGCCGTCTTTCTTTATGGGGTCTTTCCGGATAGCTTCTTACAATATTGACCGTCTTGCTCGTCACATGGGTTTCGATCAAGGGGTGCCTCTTGCTTACCAAAGGTGATCCCTAAGGATTCATTGCGTGCCGCCCTTAATGCCGGTGTCCTTGAGCCGGGTATCCGCCTTCCCTTCTTTCAAACGGGAAGAGTAACTCGACGACCTTCGGTTATAACGAGTTACGAGTGCGACGAGTTTATTATGATCCAAGATTTTGTGAATAACGTGGTGGAGAACGTTCGTTGTAAACCTTCCCAGCAGTTTGAAGAAGTATCCAATGTTGAGAGATCTCAAGCGAAAGTTGCCTAGCAACTCGGAAAGTCCCCGTGCCAAGGAACGGAGAACGAAGAATCGTGTCTTTGGCGGGTTCCTGACGGTTTCAAAAGATCCTCCCACAGCTCTCGTGTCTTTCATTTCTTCCAATAACCAGGTATGTGTCGCTTCTTCATTGGTTTGTCTCAAAACACGTGAATTTCTGCTGAAACATGTGTCTTGTTTCTTCCAGGGCTTCGGTAGTGTTAATGCTTTCGCTGCCCTTGCACGTTGCCAGGAGACGGCAATTTCTTCAAAGAATTCCAGCAGCACCGAGCCTTCTCATAGCGGTGATGAGTCAGAGAAAGAGGAAAGTTCGACAAGTGAGAGTGATTCCTCTGGCAGCACTGGTTCTTTTTCGGGAAGTGGTGCGGTGAGTTCCGCGCTTCTCTTCTTTCTTCTTCTGTTTCTTCTTTTGAAAAAATGTCTGACTCAAGTTCGCAGGAGGAATCCGGTTCGGAGGACGATTCTGAGGTAGAGCCACACGGAAACTTGCCTTTGGTGGCCACCGCCGGTGACTTGGAGATGGGAGTTAGCCAATTGCCGGGCACAGATATGGTTCAAACGGTGGATGATTCTCTGATGGTTGCTGCCGTAGACATGGAAGAAAATCCTCCGCGAGTCGTGAGGCCAGGTGCAGGCGCCGTTTTTGATCCTCCGTACTTGGTTCCTTATCCAGGTCATGTGCTGGTTGGCGGCTTCAGCGTGCCGGCTAAGCATGAGGCGTTGTACACCGAGAATGCTGGGAGAAGTACGGACATATGGCCACAACCAAGAAAGTCACTAGTCGATTTGCGCGCGGCTAAGCGTGTAGAAGAGGCTTTATCTTCCATCGAGGATATGCGTGAGGTGACCGGTCACACCGTTTACGAAGACCTTATTGCCGACTGGGAGCACCATCGCGACGTGTGCGTAGAAAAGGAGTTCAACACTTCGTGGTTTGTCGAAGGCCTTGCTGAGATCCAAAAGTTAAAAGATGCAGCAACCGAAAGCCTTTCCGCCGAGTAGATTGCACGACAGGAGGTAGAACTCGAAAAGCTTTCCAAGATGTTGACTATGAAGAGAGCGGCTCTTGAAGATGCAAAGTTGACTTTCTCCAAGAAGAACAGACCTTTGTTGGATGATTTTCCTTAAATGTTTCGCTGTTAAACTTTCATTTAGGTTCTCTCTTTTTTTTTTTTTTTTGAAAGACATATTGGATGTCTGGTTCAAAGTTTGACCGGTTTTGGTAGACAGCTGGTAGCTTTTGAGGATATTGGATTATTTCTGGGATGAATGGTTTTGATAGTATGAATCTGATTATGCTTTGGGAAAGGAATATTGATTTTATGAAAGTGTGTGCTAGCAATAGGCACAAGAGTATGACGGTTTTATTAAGAACCTAAAAACAGATCGTTTATTCTTGCCCAATCTAATTTTACTCACTTGCAAACACGCCTCTCTCCAAGTAAAGGCGGCTTTCTTTGGTAGCATCGCCGATTAGTCCCCAATTCTTTGCTAGCGTCTTGACCGAGTCCCAGTTTTACGGTGTAGTTTTAACGGCCCGATAACCGGGTTGTCGGCGATTGAGTCGACCGAGTCGCAAGTCCCCAATCGGCTGGTAGCATCTTCAACGAGTCCCGAGTTTTCGGTGTAGTTTTACAAGCTATCAAACCAAGTTATCTGGCGATTGAGTTGGATCGAGTCGCCTTCCCCTACCATCTTGACATCTGGGTGAAGAACGAGATCGACAGATCGACATTGTAGCCGATAGATCAATCCTCCCGCCGTGGTCGCCAATTGTTTATGGGTGCAAATCGTTTCTGCCGATTTCGGTAATTTTGGTAGGTGAGTGAGAAACTGGTTCAAACCCTAAACAAATGTGCTGCACGTGAGCACTTTATAGATTCGAGAGATCAATCTGTACAAGTCCGGCCTAAACCAAGAAACTGGCCGTTCCCGGACTTGCTTCGGTCACAAAGTGGAGGAGAAGGGTTGATTTGGGGAGGGAAGCAAAGAAAGGTGTTGAGACCAGAATAATTCTGGGATGGTAGTATCTCGACTTGTATCAGAAAGTAAAAGCTTAGGAAGCTTGCAAGAGATGAAAGCTTTTGGGAGAGCTTGCAAAGTTGCCTTTTCTGAGAGTGTAGTATTTTCTCTCGACCAGAGACTTATTGTGCGGTGGAAATAGGTAAGACCTATTTATACAAGTCGAGATTGAAACATACCCTGGTCTCATGAAGGAAGAGAGTAAAGGGTGAAATAATGGGAGGAGGTGGTAACCGCATGGTGTTAATGGGTGAAAACGTTTTCACCATTATTTCCTCATTTATTTGACCGCTTTATTCCTTTTCACGCTTTCTTAATGTGAGCGTAGTGTACGCTGCAAGCTGTGACCGCCAAACCAAAACCCCGGAAAGCATCCCCAGGTTTGTGTTGATATCTCGAGTGTTGGTTGCACCTTGAGTGCAAGTGGCGCTGCTAGTGGCGCGTGTGGCATGTGCGGAATGCCCTTGTTGCGGGTTGTACTTCGAGCGCAAGTGGCAATGGCAGAGCTGCTAGTGGCGTGCGTGGCATGTGCCAATGGCATGTGCGGAATGCCTTGGTGGTAGGTTGTACGTTGAGTGTAAGTGGCAATGCCATAGCTGCTAGTGGCGTTTGTGGCATGTGCCAATGGCATGTGCGGAATGCCTTGGTGGTAGGTTGCATGGTTTGCAAGTTAGGCTACCAGCGTGTGTGTTTGGCATGTGCCAATGGCATGTGCGGAATGCCTTGGTGGTAGGTTGTACGGTTTGCAAGTTAGGCTACCAGCGTGTGTGTTTGGCATGTGCCAATGGCATGTGCGGAATTCCTTGGTGGTAGGTTGCACGGTTTGCAAGTAAGGCTACCAGCGTGTGTGTTTGGCATGTGCGGAATGCCTTGGTGGTAGGTGTTGATGGGTGAAAACTACTCCTGCAGAATTTGGTAATTTGGGGTGTGGATGAGGAATGAATTTAAACCTTCAACAAATGCACTGCGCGGTGAGTGCTTGTAGATTCGAGAGATCAATACGTGCAAGTCCGGCCTAAACCAAGAAATGGCCGTTCCAGGACTTGTTTCGGTCACAAAGTGAAGGAGATGGGGTTGATCTTAGGGAGGGAAGCGAAGAAGGTGTTGAGATTGTGAAGGTGTTGGCTTGCTTATGACTTGTGAGAAAGATGAGCAAGCTTACGGTTGATGCAAGCAGGCTCTGAGTGTTTGAATACGGTTTGTATTAACACTTGGTTTCTGTCGTCTGAACTTGTATTGTTCTCCGTTATTCCTTTGTTCGTTTTTTTGGAAAAGAGGGCGGAGAACCTATTTATACAAGTCATTGAGACTCATTCACGTTTCTCGTGGGAAGTGGAGGTAGTGGAATGATGGAGTAGTGGAGTTGTGTGCGGTAACACACGACCGGTCTCCCCACTTTTCTGTTCATCTCTAACCGTCCATGACTTCCTAACACGTTCTTGTGATGGCGCGTTGCCTGCCGCACTGCTGTAAACCGCCGGACCAATACCCCAGTATGTATCCCCGATTTGTGACATGATTGATGTACTGGAATGTGGATCGTGGATCCACGGAAGATAGCATGTAATCTTTGAATTGAATAATCTGCGTTATTCGAAAGTCGATACTTGTGGAGTATCGTGTGTATTTTATGCAGTGCTTGCATTACGGTGTGGTAAAGTGATGGGTAATGACTCCTCACTAACCAAATAACTCGACCAGGGTTGTATAACCAAGGTTGGTGAAGTCGGACGGATGAGATGATGTTTGAGACACTCATCTGCGGCCGTTGATGAAATTAGGGTTTTTAAAGAGGTGCGCAAGCATCACTCTTGACTTAGTCGAAACCAAGCATGGGAAGGATTTTGTAGAGGACCGACCATACATGCGTGTTGACGGCATGATGGTGTACACGTCCATGTCTCACCGTCTCATAAAGATGCAATCTAGGCCACTCAATTTGACCGTCAAGAGGAGCGGTTGAGATCGGTTTGCGGCGATCCTTGCCGCAAAGGAGTTGGAAACCGCATGACATCCCAAGTTTGGGCGTGCGTTCCAAGACGACCCATCTTGGTCGGTCTTGGTCGATCATACTACCGTGTAGGTGGTAGGTTGGTGTTCACACCTATACACGATTATCCCATGAAAATGTGATCTAAGCCACTCAAATCATCCTATGAAGTTGAGCGGTCGAGATCGATTTAGGATTTGGGAGTGTAACCGCACGAGTTTGGGCGTGCGTTTTGGGTTGGCCGGGCATGGTATGCCTTGGCCGACCGCAAGAAGGAGGTAGATGGGCCCACGATGGTCATGCTGGTATGGCCAAGCCTTGGTTAATCCAATCGTGACCCTCCATTCGTACGGAGAAGATGGACGCGCGTGATGACTTGAAACCCTAATTTTGGCTTTCAAAGCCGCGCGACCATGCTCTTTTGGGCGGACGAATTTGTTGTAACCAACCATGTTTGGCTTTGACCGATTGGTCAAGTGTGTGAAAGCGGTCACACGGTGATCGTGTTGACATGCTCTCGGGCCCTTTGAGTCTACATCTGCACCCTTCGTGCCGTACTTGCGAAGATGGATGGATGAGGCCATTTTGCGGTACATGTAATATGCCGCAAACCCTAATTTAGGGTTTTCCGTCCATAATGCTTGGTATGGACGGTTTCTTGGCAAGCAAATCCAATGGTCGACCATGCGGGGTCGGTTGTGTGTATTCCATACCTGCTTGGGGTGATGGAGTTGATCTGTGGTCATCCAATCATGCTTGTGGAGTTGGATGACTGCGATCAGATCATATCCGGAGACTGATACAGTCAAGTCCGGATGCTCAATCGGGCTAGTATAACACACCGAGAGGGGCTCAATCGGGCTAGTATAACACACCGAGAGGGCTCGGGCTAGTATAACACACCGAGAATCGGCACATGCGGGTATTTCGTACATGGTTTCATTATAGTGCTTGGAGGTTCGTGTTACTCAGTAAGAGTAATACTCGGTCGTCATGCCACATCGATAATGATTCATTATAGTGCTTGGAGGTTCGTATTACTCGCAAGAGTAATACTCGATCGTCATGCCACACCGATAATGAGTACTTTGGAAATACAAAGGTGATATGAAATTCACGGGAAGGGATTGTTGCTACATGCTCCAACTTTGGAGGAATTTCATGTATTCACGAAATGGGATTGTTGCTACATGCTCCATTCTTGGTGAATTAAGTGAGGAGTATCCGTCACTTATAAACGGCTTTATCTTTTACAAGATGTCAGCGCATGATTTTCCGGTTTTACAAATTTAACCTTAAACGAAAATCCACCATCAACATTAAGTCCCCTGCCTAGCACATAATGGTTACATCATTGTGTGGTAGGCATGAGATGGTGACATGCATACGTGAGAAAGACAGGATAAAAGGAGTTTACCCGGAAGAGTGTTGGCCGACCGCTAATTCTCCACGCCGTTACGCTTGTATGGAATCCTCTTGCGGGGCCGGTTTCTTTTTTTTGGGTATTTGAATCAAAAGAGGAAACCAAATAAGAGAGGATCCTTTTTGTAGTGGGATTCTTCTAATTTTTTGTCTATAAAAGAGACCAAGACTCCTTTCTTTTCCTCACGGAAATTTTTTTCTTTTGTGCTTGGCCGCTCCGTCCGTGAATTCATTGCCGCCACCAATAGTTCTTTGTTGGAGCCGCCCGATAGTTCTTCTTAGGAGCCGCCGTCAATAGTCATTCTGCCGAGCATGTGAAACCGCCACCGTCGGAATTGCCCGTCCAAGGTAGGTTTCGGTCTCCCCTTTTTTTTTTTTTTTTTTAACGGTCCAACCCTAGTTTGTTAGGTAAATACCTTTTGTAAGACGTGTGCATGCTTAGCTTTTTCCATCATTCGGCTTGAATCCCGCAGACACGATTCCCATGAATAAAGAAAATCGTGTTATGATGCATGCGGATGAATGTGGGCCTGCCGTGTATGCTTGGGAGCGTGGGTCTTACTCACACATGCTTGGCTGAAATTTGCATTGAACTTGAAATTTGTACCCAGTGAAACTTGCACCGGTCTTGAAATCAATGCCCGGCCCGACTTGAAAGTTATCTTAGGAGAACTTAAAATCAATACCGGACCAAAAAACTTGTATGATGTTTGGACCGGCCATTGTGTGAGTTGTGTCTTGCCGTGTGTGACGTACAAGTTCTAACCTGTCTTTTATTTCATTGCGGTAGAAAAGAACTTCCGTCGATATGTCTTACGAAGATAATCTTTGGTGCCAAGTCGGGAAGTGTTGATAGCTTCAAAGATATGCCGAACATCAATGATGAGTTGTTCACCTTGCCTTTTCCAAATATTAGGAAGCATCCTTCTCATAAGATAGTCTTGCTTTCCTGGTTCGGAAAATATGGATCTTTGATCCATTCTCTTCTTCCGCACTTGTGATGAGATTTTGTCTCCCGAGAAACGAATATCCGCCCTCTCCCATTGACTTCAAGATTTGCCATGCTCCACTGGTTCTTATGAAGGATGGATGAGACGCATGTTGAGTAATAAGGGCATTAAGGACAATTTGACCAAAGCACAAATTCTCGATGCGGTCATGGCATCTGCTACCCTCGAAATTAGGAAAGACACCGCGGGCTTGATCACCTTCATTTCTCGGTGGCGTATTTTTACTCACACAGCCATATCTAGATGGGGAGAGATGACTATTACTTTGGAGAGTGTAGCGCGTTAATGAACACCTTTGTTCTACGGAAGTCTTTTTTACGAGCTCTCTGATGCGGAACAAAGTAATTATGATGCTATACTTCAAAAGGCGGAGGGATTCGAGAGTCTGGACAAGGAGGAGAAAAAGGATGCGAGATGCTTTTATACTTGGTGGGTTTCGGAGTGGTCTTCTGCAGACCCAGAGTTGAATCAAGAGTTGGAAAACGAGCTCAGCTTGATCGCGTTCCTGTCTTTATGGCTATCCAGAGATGTATTTGATGATGGTTCAGGGAAGAAGACCATAAGAGGTGAGCTTGTTAAGATTGCTATAAAGGCAGGCGCGGGTGAAGTTCTTCCTCTAGCTGCATTGTTCCTTGGATCGCTGTATTCTCATCTGGACGCTTTAGCAATGGATATGCACGTTTCTAACGGGTACAAGAAGGTGGAGTCGCACGTTCACTTCGCTTTTCTTCAGGCGCTCTTATGGGAACACTTCAGAAGTTATGCTCCTACTCCTGCACCTTCACTCGTTAACTTGTACGGCGGCTCGAGAATACTCCGATGGAATAAGAAGCGTCCTAAAGCCGGTGCGAAACTTGTGGAGGTATTTGACAACATTTCTTAGTAGATTTTCGTCCATGGGGGCGATTCACTCTTCCATCGTTCGGCCAAAGACCTTTGCTTGACGATCCCGAATGTTGTGTTGCGTACCGATGTTGAGACCATGAGATCTCGGGAAATTATTTACATGCGCAGCTGCATTCCGAGGATATGTCCGTCTCTATTCAACGGAGAATTTTACGTGACTCCGTACAACATTGGCAGCTGCTCGCCGGATGGGATTTGATCGGGGTGTCCCTTTTATCCGTCCACTAGGGGCTCCGGAAGAATTCCTTCCACAAATTCTTAACGCCAATGTGTTCTTAGAGCAGGGTGAACCTTCCCTTCGGCCTTATTGGGAGAAACCCGGTGGTGGCCAGAAACGGGTATAAAGAATTTTGGGGGAACAAGCGGTGATCTTCCCGAGAAATTTTCGAAGAGTGTTGTGACGAATTCCCGTAGTGAGCCATCTTCGACGTCTTGACGAAGCATTTCGGTTGAAGCCACTTCCATCCAAACGGACAAGAGCCGAGGATTGCAGTCCCCAAGTAGGAGAGAGACCTAAGAGGCAAGCACGCGGTCCTAATCCTCAATTCTTCTAATATGCGAGTATTTAAACCTCCTCCCATCGGTTCTTTCATTTCTCCAGTGTAAGTTCTTCTAATACGATCCTTGTTTTAAATCAGGGAATTTCGAAAGATAATGCCTTCACAAGGTTGGCACGCATTCAAAACGGGAAGGCGGCGATGCTGGTCATCATCTTTGAGAAGTCGGCGGTACGGACCTTCATCTTTGAGAAGTCCGGCGGTACGGACCTTCATGCTTGAGAAGTCGGCGGTACGGACCTTCATCTTTGAGAAGTCCTGAGAAACCGCTCCTTTTCCGATAATGACGAGAGATGATGCAAGCTCGGTTGAACAAGGCGCTTCCCTTAATGATCTTGTCGACGGGGTCGTGATGGAAATCGGCACCCGAGTGAAATAGAGGCGGAAGGAATGCAAGAGAGACGATTTTCTTTGTAGTTGAGACGGCTCCCCTTGAAATCCATCTAACGAGTTCGGACCACATGGCTATTGCGGTGACTTCTTACGAAAGGCCTCCTCAAGGCCGACAAGACTCCGCGGTCGCCGGTGCCGGTGATGCGGCACAGGGCTTTGTTCGATCCTCCTTTTACTATCCCTTATCCGGGTCATGTGTTGGTTGGTGGATTCGAGCGTCCGGTTCAATTTGAAGAGTTGTACACGGCAATATGGGAGAAACACGGACATATTGCTACCACCACGGCTCAAGAGTCGTCTTGCATTGGTCAACCGCGTCCAAGAAGCTTTAGTTTCTATCCGGGGGATGAGCGCTGCGGCGGCGTGTGAAGCAGGTTTACGAAGAGGTGATTGAAGATTGGAGGTGCCATCACGGACGTGTTTGCGCGAGATGACGGCTTTAATGCTCCTTGGTTCTTCGAAGGGTTCTCCAAGATTCGGGAGTTCCAAACTACATGATGAAGTCCCTTCCGCAGGTGTGTTGCTCGTCAGGAAGAAGAGGTTGAGAAGTTGTCTAAGGAACTGGAGCTGAAGCAGGCCGTGCTCCAAAGGATGAAAGCCGCCCTTGCCCAGAAGGATGAGTTGTTGCTGAAGGACTTCCCCTGAAGTATTTGTGCTATATACTGGCGTTTTTTCTTATATGCTTTTCTTTTTTTGAGTGATAGTGAGGATTTTCTTTGACTTCCGGTTTTGGATCAATAGGTAATTGAATTGGCTTATTTTGAGATAGTTTTGTGAACAATCTTTTTGAAAGAGATTATGTTAAATGAGATTTGCATCTTGGTCATGAAGGTTTGCACATATGAAATTGCAAATGTTATGTAAAAGGGGGAGGTATGAATGGAAACAAACATGGCGTTTGATCACCGAGCCTCTTTCTCCACATGCGGGATGCTAAGTCCCAGTGAATTCTAAACTATCTCTCTTGTAAAGTTGTTGAGTAAAACTTACTTGCTTTTGAAGCCTCATTATATCAAACCGGAGTAGCCTTTCTAAGAAAATCCTCCGCAAGCTATCTTTCTGAACCGAGCTTCTCTGAACAATGCGCTTCAAAGCGTTGCATTCAGCGGTGGGGTGATGAAGGAACCGGTGGTAATGACGATACCTCGGGTCCATTACTTCTTGACCGGTAGGTGGACGCCATACAGGGGTAGCTCCACCTCTCCATTTCGTACCCACGCCTCCGGTAGCTCCGACTCTTCTTCATTGGGAAGGGGAAATGTAAGTATCTTGAGTCTAGCTTTTCTGCGCTAGCGGGCGTTGTAACGTCTCTCGTGGCTTTGACGTGGAGCGGGAGATGAAGTTGGAAGATTTGCGAGTGCCATCACACTGCGGATCGTTTGCCTAGGCGAGAGGATGTGGAAGATGCCCAATGTCCTTCTGTGAGTGACCAAGGTTGAACGTTTCCATCCTCTCGTATTCGGGCATTTCTGATTGATTTCTCCTTCCTCGGGCATCTCTTCACTTAGTTGAAAGGTTGATGCGGATTGAGCAGTCTTAGAGCTTCGACAAGGGTCTTGAGATATAAATCTTCCAGCGGGGATCCTGGCTCCATTTCCTTATCCGGTAGACGTTGTGGTACTCCGGATAAGTCTTTTCCTCTGTGGGGTTGCCTCGAGTCTTCGTTGTCGGCTGGACCATGTTGTTCGTATCTCCTGAGTCCCCTGTGATCACGCGTTCTTTCTGCATCTCCACTAGTAAAGGTGTGACTCCTGGCTAATGATTCAACATTTCTTGTGCTCTCTGAGTAGATGCTCGTCGACCCTTCTTGTAATTGTGCTTATTTATATTATTCAAAAGGCGAAATGTCTCGCTCTGCCTCCCGGTGATACGGCTTGATTTGCAAGACATCCTCCGGCATTCCAGCTATGCTTCCCATGATATCTGAACCGCTTTGTAGTTTTGGATACATTGCGAGATGGAAACGAGAAATTGAGGATTCAATTTTATGCAACCAAATAGATCAATCTCCCATTTGTGGTCGCCAATTGTTGATGGGTGAAAACTACTCTGCTGAGAATTTGGTAATTTGGGGTGTGGATGAGGAATGAATTTAAACCTTCAACAAATGCACTGCGCGGTGAGTGCTTGTAGATTCGAGAGATCAATGTTTGTGCAAGTCCGGCCTAAACCAAGAAATGACCGTTCCCGGACTTGTTTCGGTCACAAAGTGAAGGAGATGGGGTTGATCTTAGGGAGGGAAGCGAAGAAGGTGTTGAGATTGTGAAGGTGTTGGCTTGCTATGACTTGTGACACAAATATGAGCAAGCTTACGGTTGATGCAAGCAGGCTCTGAGTGTTTGAATACGGTTTGTATTAACACTTGGTTTTACGTCGTGCGAACTTGTATTGTTCTCGTTATTCCTTTGTTCGTTTTTTTTTTTTTTTTTTTGAAAAGAGGCGGAGAACCTATTTATACAAGTCATTGAGCCTCATTCACGTTTCTCGTGGGAAGTGGAGGTAGTGGAATGATGGAGTAGTGGAGTTGTGTCTTGGTAACACACGACCGGTCTCGCCCACTTTTCTGTTCATCTCTAACCGTCCATGACTTCCTAACACGTTCTTGTGATGGCGCGTTGCCGCGTAAACCGCCAGACCAATACCCCGGTATGTATCCCCCGGTTTGTGACATGATTGATGTCTGGAATGTGGATCGTGGATCCACGGAAGATAGCATGTAATCTTTGAATTGAATAATGCGTTATTGAAAGTCGATACTTGTGGAGTATCGTGTGTATTTTATGCGGTGTTTGCATTACGGTGTGGTAAAGTGATGGGTAATGACTCCTCACTAACCAAATAACTCTGACCGGGGTTGTATAACCAAGGCTGGTGAAGTCGGACGGATGAGATGATGTTTGAGACACTCATCTGCGGCCAGATTGATGAAATTAGGGTTTTTAAAGAGGTGCGCAAGCATCACTCTTGACTTGGTCGAAACCAAGCATGGGAAGGATTTTGTAGAGGACCGACCATACATGCGTGTTGACGGCATGATGGTGTACACGTCCATGTCTCACCGTCTCATAAAGATGCAATCTAGGCCACTCAATTTGACCGTCAAAGAGGAGCGGTTGAGATCGGTTTGCGCGAAATCCCTTGCCGCAAAGGAGTTGGAAACCGCATGACATCCCAAGTTTGGGCGTGCGTTCCAAGACGACCCATCTTGGTCGGTCTTGGTCGATCATACTACCGTGTAGGTGGTAGGTTGGTGTTCACACCTATACTGATTATCCCATGAAAATGTGATCTAAGCCACTCAAATCATCCCAGGTGAAGTTGAGCGGTCGAGATCGGTTAAGATTTGGGAGTGTAACCGCACGAGTTTGGGCGTGCGTTTTGGGTTGGCCGGGCATGGTATGCCTTGGCCGACCGCAAGAAGGAGGTAGATGGGCCCACGGTGGTCATCTTTGGTATGACCGGCCTTGGTTAATCCAATCTGTGACCCTCCATTCGTCCTAGGAGAAGATGGACGCGCGTGATGACTTGAAACCCTAATTTTGGCTTTGGCCGGGCGACCATGCTCTTTTGGGCGGACGAATTTGTTGTAACCAACCATGTTTGGCTTTGACCGATTGGTCAAGTGTGTGGCGGTCACACGGTGATCGTGTTGACATGCTCTGGGCCCTTTGAGTCTACATCTCCACCCTTCGTCTGTACTTGCGAAGATGGATGGATGAGACTGTTTTGCGGCACATGTAATATGCCGCAAACCCTAATTTAGGGTTTTCCTCCATAATGCTTGGTATGGACGGTTTCTTGGCAAGCAAAGCCCATGGTCGACCATGCGGGGTCGGTTGTGTGTATTCCATACACGCTTGGGGTGATGGAGTTGATCGTGGTCATCCAATCATGCTTGTGGAGTTGGATGATCACGATCGAGATCATATCCGGAGATCGATACGATCAAGTCCGGATGCTTAATCGGCTAGTATAACACACAGGGAGGGCTTAATCGGGCTAGTATAACACACCGAGAGGGCTCGGGCTAGTATAACACACAGAAATCGGCTGTGTACGGGTATTTCGTACATGGTTTCATTATAGTGCTTGGAGGTTCATGTTACTCTGTAAGAGTAATACTCGATCGTCATGCCACATTTGATAATGATTCATTATAGTGCTTGGAGGTTCGTATTACTCAGCAAGAGTAATACTCGATCGTCATGCCACACCGATAATGAGTCTTGAAATACAAGGCGATATGAAATTCACGGGGAAGGGATTGTTGCTACATGCTCCAACCTGGAGGAATTTCATGTATTCACGGGAATGGGATTGTTGCTACATGCTCCATTCTTGGTGAATTAAGTGAGGAGTATCCGTCACTTATAAACGGCTTTATCTTTTACAAGATGTCGGTAGCATGATTTTACGGTTTTACAAATTTAACCTTAAACGAAAATCCACCATCAACGATGAGGTTGCATGGTTTGCAAGTTAGGCTACCAGCATGTGTGTTTGGCATGTGCCAATAACATGCGTGGCCGTTAGGGCCGTGGATTTGGTAGGAAAAGCTACCAGCGAGCACGTTGGCATGTGCCAATGGCATGCGTGGCCGTTAGGGCCGTGGCCTTGGTAGGAAAAGCTACCAGCGAGCATGTTGGCATGTGCCAATGGCATGCGTGGCCATTGGCATGTGCCAATGGCATGCGTGGCCGTTAGGGCCGTGGCCTTGGTAGGAAAAGCTACCAGCGAGCATGTTGGCATGTGCCAATGGCATGCGTGGCCATTAGGGCCGTGGCTTTGGTAGGAAAAGCTACCAAATGAGCATGTTGGCATGTGTCAATGGCATGTGTGGCCGACTTGGCCTAGGTTGCATGGTTTGCAAGCCTAGGGCGCTATATTTGGCATGTGCCAATGGCATAGCGGCTTGGAAATATGGCTTGTGGTACGTGTTGGCATGTGCCAACGGCACGTACGGCCGTGTTGACCTAGTTGCACGTTTTGCAAGCCTAGGGCGCTATATTTGGCATGTGCCAATGGCATAGCGGCTTGGAAATATGGCTTGTGGTACGTGTTGGCATGTGCCAATGGCACGTACGGCCATGTTGACCTAGTTGCACGTTTAGCAAGCCTAGGGCGCTATATTTGGCATGTGCCAATGGCGTAGCGGCTTAGTTTGGCATGGTTGCCAATGAGTGCGATATGTAGTTTGGTTTTGGCGTCGCTGCCATGTTGCGCGATGTGCGGCTTGGTTTTAGCGTCGTTGCCATGGTGCGCGGTGTGCGGCTTGGTTTGGCATCGTTGCCATGGTGCGCATGTGCGTCTTGGTTTTAGCGTTGTTGCCATGGTGCGCGATGTGCGGCTTGGTTTGGCATTGTTGCCATGGTGCGCAGTGTACGGCTTGGTTTGGCATTGTTGCCATGGTGCGCAGTGTGCGGCTTGGTTTGGCATTGTTGCCATGGTGCGCGGTGTGCGGCTTGGTTTGGCGTCGATGCCATGGTGCGTGGTGTGCGGCTTGGTTTGGCATTGTTGCCATGGTGCGCGATGTGCGGCTTTTTTGGAATTAGGGTTACGTGTCGAAAACCCTAATGCATATTTTGAAAAAATACCCCTATTAATTATTTACACCTGAGTTAAATGATCTTAGTTAATGTGTTGCGGGTAACACTAGGTCATGGGGTTTTACGATTTTACCCCTTGTTTAAAAACCACCATCAACAACTTTATAAGAGAATAGTATTTCACAAGTTTAGAGGAAAAAACAAACCGTTATATCCTAATCCAACAAAGAAATCAGTAGGAAAGAGCTTATGGGCCGTCATTCTTAAGTGTCGAGATGTTGTGCCTTAGATCTCAACTTTACAAGTTAACTCAGGAGATAGGATTCTTTTTTGGGAGGACCCTCGGTTGAACGGGCAAAAGCTTACGATCTTTATTCCAGAATCTATACAAGATTAGTAGATTACAAAACCCTACTATTAGTGATCATCTGAACAGAAGCAATACTGACTCGACTTGGAATTTTGCTTTCTGCAGACATCTAAAGGAGGAGGAAATAATTGATGTTGCGCATCTTCTGAATTTGATCTCTACTATCAATTTCGGAAATGATGGGGAAGACCGGAGAATTTGGCAGCAAGGTAAAATATTTTTCGTCGCGGAATGTTACAAGATGATGGAGACTGATGGGTAGTTACTTTTTCCACACAAGTGCTTATGGAACTCTAAGATCCGCAAAAGGTAATATTTTTTATTTGGACGTTGTGTTACAATGCAGCTCCCGCGATGGATACTTACAAAAATTCTTTTGTGGTTAATGGTTGTTTACTTTGTAAGAAAGCGCCTGAAGCTAATCATCATTTGTTCTTGCATTGTGAAACAACGAGAGCTGTCTTGCTTTTCTTTCCGAATAGTTACCGATTACAGTTGGTTTTTCAATCAGTTAGACAAACTATTTGGGAATGGAAACGAAGAAAGGTCTCAACCTCTAATATTAGAAACACCATATGGGATATCATTCCATTTGCGGTATAGTGGGCTATCTGTATCGAGAGAAACGCAAGAGTTTTTAATGGGAAGTACAAAACAATAGAGAAACTGATTAACAGTGTCAAGGTTCTCATTTACAACTGGTGTGTGGGTACAAACATCTTTCAGGGTATATCTTTGGACACAATTTTGTACAATCGGGAAGCTGTTATGCAATAGTTTTAGTTATATTTTACTTTCTTTCTCAGAAGCTATTTTATAATTGAGCTTCTTCTTCTTTTTTGTACCTTTTTATCTATTCTTTACCTACTTAGTAAGGAATTGATTTTTTCCTCAATATATTTTGCCCTTTTTGAGTCAAAAAAAAAAAAAATCTTAAATTTTCGGGGGCGGGGATGTTTATAGATTTTTGGGAGTGGCTGGAGCACCCCCAAGCTACCCCTTAGTTCCATAGTGTCCTTTACCTTTACTCTTACTAAGTCGTGTCATTTTTCTTTATGACCTTCTTCGCATTGGAGAAGAAATTTTGGTGGAAAAATATCAAACCCTAAATATCACGCTAAGACCTTTATCCCTCAAATTGGAGATGTTTTAATACTTGAAATAATTAGTAGCTTAATTATTTTACAAGATGGTAGTGTTTGTAAATAAAAACGATGGTGATGGCCGGGTCAATCCCTTATTGGCGGGTCATATATCACCAAAAAATAAAAACGACTATTTGACAACTGATGGTGATGGCCGGGCCTGAACGGTGGCTCTTGCTACGCCGGAGCGGCTGTTCAAGCCTGGACATCTCAAACTGTGTTGGCAGCCGACTCGAAAAGCGGCCCGCTGGACTCAAACCGAGGCCCCCTTTTCCGGCTGAACATCAACGGTAGGGCGGGATGTATTTGGCAGGGGCGTCACCGAGGAAGCGGTTGCTCTCCTTGGAAACAAGGACGATGTTGGAAATGCTGGTTGAGTGAAGAGTGTCCCCCTTGGATTGGATCTCCGCCTGGGGCGTCCATGCGGTCGGGCCACGTACGGTGGGACTTCGGTCTGCGACACCCACGGACAGCTAATAACCGCCGATAAAACCCAAACCCAATGAGAATAAGGGAAAAACGGGTCAATTAGTCTGGTAGTGTTTGTAAATTAGAGATACTCTCCATCACTGAGACGCGGGCAACGTGTGTAGTGCCTCACTGTCTTGTTTCAAAATTACTAACCATGTGCGACCTTTAATCCTAATTCAATTAGGAAATATATGTTGAACAAATTATGGTGGTTTAAATATTAATCCGATACATTCCAGTAATCCTATGCATGTGTTGTGGTAGCTGCACCAAGCGTACGAGAACGTATGGTTTTGGGGAAGCACATTCATTATTCAAACTTGTACAGTAATTAAATACTAGTAACTTTAAAAATAATCATAGAGACGGAATTAGTAAATAAATTAATCGGTACTAGATAAATTGGGAAGACTTGAAAGTCATAGGGCTGAAAACAGGTCCAGGCGTCGAACCGGTAAAGTTACTGGATCAAGGGTCATTGGTTCAACCCGGGTTTACTGGGTCAAGGGACCTAAATGTCGCAAATATGATGCACTAGTACTTTACCGTAATTATACAAACTTTATACTACTGAAAAACCTAATTATGCCTCTTATCACTTCCGCCCATTATTCTCTCTCTTCCTCCCCTTTCTTTCTCCTTTCCTTTGTATACATAAACAACAAACAGTGTTATTATTGGATTTCTTTGTTGGAAAAACTGGGTTGCAATAGAAGATGAAATAACACAGGAAAAGAATGTTGTACTCCAAACTTTCAAGACTCATACGATTTCTTTTAGACAATTATTTCTACCCTCCCAATAAATTGGCGATTACAACAGGTATGTGAAATAATGCCTTCAGGATACAATGAAAGCCCTACAACGGAAATTGAATTCAAGGTTTGTACCCCTTGATCCAATCAAGAACACATGTGAACAGGATTTCTGATGATGCTTTAGAAAAGAGAGAAAACAGAGAAGGTTTTTTCGATATGTTAAAAGAGTTTTGGGAGATGCTATTTATAGAGGTTTTCGCATCTGTTGGGAATAGACATCTTTTCACCAACATGTTTCTCTTCACGAAACGATGAGTCTCTTCATCATCAGACATCAATGGCGTCTGTTGGATTTGAAAATTCTGGATATGTTTGAAACTGTCGAAACAGTTACGTACCACCAACATTCTTTGCTTTATGTTCACTAATTGACAGATCGTGCCTCATACTACTCATACTTGTTTTAAGTATATATCTGTTTTGTAACATCATAATACCAATATCATAGAAGCACCTATTCAGCACAACGTCAATTAGAGCATCATCAACTTGGATACATATCTGCTCTTATGTTCTTATTTCTTGATTGATTTTCTCGTTAATCACTCGTAAAGTACATCTAGCGTTAGTATTGTTATCATTTGCATCAAAGAAAGAAGAAAGGATTTAGTTAAAAAAATTTGAAGATTAATTATGTTTTTCTCTCCGTCTGTGACTGTAATCTTAAGTTCATTATGAACTTTGTGTTTGTTTCATGTCTATTTGTGAAATTATCTTGAATGATTTGTTGGACGAAGATTCAGAAGAAAATATCCACGAAAAAAAATTGTTTTTTTTTTTTGTTTTTTATTCTAATTAGTTTTTCATTCACAAAAGAAAATAATAAATTATAATTTTTATATTAAATAATTCAAGCAAAAAACTTATACAAAGCTTTTGGTTTCTACTCTGTTTTTTTTTTTATCTAAATTTGTTTGATTTTTGATTGTAAATACTGGGTCGATCCACTTTACGACCTTACTGAGTCGTACGGTTCGGTGGTCGAATTGCCCGGGTTAGCCGGGTTTGCAAAAATACAACGGTTTTTATGAAATTTACTGGGTCAGTGTTGAATCGGACCGGAAAATAGACTGGTTCACGGGTTTCCCGGTCCACCGGTCGGTCCGGTCCGGTTCTCAAAACAGTTAGGGGTTATGCGCGGTTTTGAAGTTCCAAAGAGGTTTTAGAACGGTGTGCTTCTGCAACCTCACGGCTCACGCGTGCTGCTCGATTTCGGTGTCCATTTAATTTGGATCAGTAGTCTAGTCGGGTATCTTAACACAGTTACCACCACACGCACCAATGCGTTCAAATTTTTTTGTGTGTATCATCACTTAATACTCCAAATACAATCTACTCTTTAGAGCAACTGCAGTGGTGCGAGTATAACCAAAGACCAAAGAAGGAAAAAAAGACCAAAATTTGGATTTAGTCTGGTGTGTGACGCTACGGATGGAAGACTAAATTTGGTGGAGCGTACACTATACGTTCGCCTAGTGTGGGGCGTGGACTATACGTTCGCCCGATGGGGGAGATTCCAAAAATGAAAAAATTAAAAAAAAAAAAAAAAAAAAAAAAAAAATGGGGCGAAGGTATAAAGCCCGCCCCATATAAAGAGACTAAAAAACAAAGAATGGGGCGGAGGTATAAACCACGCCCCATACTAAAGAAAAAAAAAATGGGGCGGAGGTATAAAGCACGCCTGGTGTGGGGCGTGGACTTTATGTACGCCTGGTGTGGGGCGTAGATTATATACTCGCCTGGTGGTGGGGCGTGGACTATACGACCGCTCGACTATATTTGGGTTTAGTCTTTGGTCCCAGACCAAATATAGTCCGGGATTTGGTTATGATGGTTTTAGTCGATAATCCGTCCCACTACGTCTCGCTTTTTTACCAAATAAATAGGGGGAAAAATATGATTTAGTCCAAAAATCTGTCCAAAAGTACAGTCTAGTCCAGCCTGAGTCAACTAGGTACAGATTAGTCCAAAATATGGAAAGTACACTAATAACCTTTATTATGTACAATTTAGTCCAAATACTTACAATTTAGTCCATAATGACTCACGATGATGTCAATAATTTTAAATAATATATAAGTAATTAAAAATCAATATATCTTTCGAACCGCTCATTCAAAATTTACAAACTTTATATATTCGAAAAGCTCTTTCCGATATCTACAAAAAGAGTACCCATATGACTATATAATTTTCATTTTTTTAGAATTTTAGTTTACCTTTGTTGTGTACAACTATGTACAACGCTTGCAAAAATCAAGAAAATCGAACATCCAGGACCCACATAACATGCAATATATTCATGAGGGGTTCCAAACAAATGTGCCAAAACGTCATTAACGCTATCCATCTTCTGGGCGACTCGATCTGACAAAGGAAAAAATGGAGAAAAAAAATGAGGGCTTCTGAACAAATGGGATACAAATGGAAAAGAAAATAAGTAAACCAACAAAGGAAAATCCATAATGCCGAATGATAAATGTTATATGCATGCATAGTTTTACTAATCGGTATGAATCTGGTAAAAAAGCTCGTCACAAACCTAAGTTACTTCAAATCTCATATATATATATATATAGCACATAGGAGCAGCAAATTTTAAATAGTGGTTTATGTGGTCATGACAAGAAATACAAAATGAGAAATTCTTCTTTAAATAGTTGAGGAAGAATGTATTTTGTAGGAAACTGAACTCACATGACAAAAACTCATAATACTTTCGTCACATGACAAACTCAGAATACCTTGGATAGATGATCCGGATGGAATTGCATCTGAAAAGTTCAAAAAATTGTTAGCTATGGCAAAACCACCAACATCACTGGCTCTACTTTTAGCATCATTGGATTTCCAAGCAGCAGGAGTAGCTTGTACACCCTAGTTTTACGCAAGCATAAGCTTATGGAGTGAATTTTTTACACGTGTACCGATTTGTATACCCTAGTTATTTACGCCACATTAGCTTATGGAGTCATTTTTTTTCAAACGTACACCCTATTTATTGATGACTCCATAATCTTATGGAGTCAATTCTCGTACATGTGTACGAGTTTATACACGCAATTTATTTACCCTAGGATAAGCTAATAGTCATTTTTTTCACATGTGTACCAGTTTGTACACCCTAGTTTTATGCTAGCATAAGATTATGGAGTCAATGTTTTACATGTTTGTACACCCTAGTCATCTAGGCAAGTATAAGCTTATGGACTCTTCTATGTCACAGGTTGCACACATATTAAACTAACTCTATGCGAAATGCAAAACTGAGAGCAACAATAACCCGAAATCTATGCAAAATGAGAATATACTCGCAACATATAACTTATCATAATGATGTCACATTGAGCATATGGTAGCCGCAACCTCAAAACTATATTAATTATCTGTAACAGTGTGTAACTTCAGTTTATTCCCTCAAATTTTATATTTTAAACATGTTGGACCGTACTGTGTTTTGTGTGTAATAATTTTAAAGAAATGCATGCACATAGGACAGCTTCTAGTTTTGTGTGTATCCCATATGACAAAATCTCAAAACCTACATTACTAGCAACAGTTTCAGATCTAATATGCATACCAATGACAAAAAAGAGCGGCTTTCCAAATACCAGTAGTGGCTCAATAAAAAAATCCAACATTTAGAAGTAAAGAATTGAATTTTACTAACCTGCATCCGCTATTTTCCTTTTCACCCATATTTTTTTTTACTCTGTATAAGTACAACAATAAAGACTGCAATTCAAGAAACACTGGCCACTATACATTTCTAAGCAAGTCTTTACCGCCCAATTAAACTGTAACAAAGACAACAAGTAAGTGAATGCAGAAACTATCCAAAATACAACATAGATAGAAAGACGATCAAAGAAGAGATTGCGAGTCAGCCGCATTAGTAGGATATCATACATTATCGTTTTGATCTCATGGCTGCACCAGCAAGCCAAACCAACCTATTGTATTTCATAAGATCATTTTCACATTTTTCACTTACCCCACTTAATCTTTACAAGATCTTATAGATTGTTTTAAAAGCTCAATATTTGTTAAAAGAAATCTCCCATGGATTGCTCTAGCTAGGGAAGATGCATCGTACTCGAAGTCAGACTTTTGATCATAATCATAGCATGTGTACATCTATGTACACGTAAACAATTAACATGTGTACAACTATGTACACATTAACAATCAACAAGTGTACAACTATGTACACATTGAGATACCCCTACAACTATCACATGCCAACTAACAATAAGAGTGACACTTGGTAGAATAGAAATCTAACCTTGTAGCTAACTCCGTCCGTGAAGTCTCATTGATCCTCCATGAATTAAGATAGCTTATAGTCTTTGCATTTGTGGCTTGTCTTCCCTTAAGTCCGATCCAATATTTTTCTTTCGCAGCGTTTCCTCCACGCGCCACAAGGTCTCTCTTTCTTTCCTCAGCATCTTGGAATATCTAGGATCAGAGTTTAAAACTTGTTTAGCAGTGGTCCAGGAAGTAAGAAGAGTCTTCCCACCCGCACTCACTTGATCACTTGCTTCTGCAGTTAACTTAAGACATCAACCAACAAAGCTTGGATATTGAGGCGCACAACCCGAGAAATTTCAACGACATTTTTAAGTCAAATAACAAAATAAAGATAGAATTTAAGACAAAGCTACATGATAACAAAAATTATTGACCTATTCAAAAAAGTAAATGAAATTCAAAATATTTGACTAATTGGCCACCTCTTGGATGAGATAAAATTAATAAAAACACCACTTAAGCTCCATCGGAGTACACTAAACAAATGATTCTTAGACAACTGACTAACCACAAATTTTAATCGTAATCTTGTCCAATTAAAGAATTCAACGCAAACTTTGGTGTACGACAATATAAGCGAACATGTATCTACCCACAAAACATGCATATATTATTGAGATATCATAGTGGTGTACAACTATGTACACACCTATAAAAAATCTAAAAAATCCATCCATACCCAAAAATGTTAATCTAAAAAAGAAGCAAGAAAATAAAAAAATGTTTAGGTGTACAACTATGTACACATTGATAATAAACACGTGTACAACTATGTACACATTAAACTATCTGCACATTAATAATCAACATGCATGTGTATAATTATGTACACATTTGAAATACTAGTTAAAAACTATAATATTTGAACTTTGAAATACGGTGATCAACTACTCAGATAACTAAGAAATTACAGACAACTTCAACAAAAAAATCTAAAAAATCCAATATCCGATACCCAAAAATATTAATCTAAAAAAGAAGCAAGAAAATAAAAAATGTTAATGTGTACAACTATATACACCTTGATAATAAACAAGTGTACAACTATGCACATATTAAAATATATTCATATTAATAATCTACATGTTTGTATAACTATATACACATTTAAAATCAACATGTGTACAATTATGTACACATTTGAATACTCCCGTTCCGCCTGCGCGTACCTAGTTACCATTTACTAAGCATGAGAAAAATAAATGTTTAACTAAGCTTTAGTAACACTAAGAATATTGTGGTTTATACATGGAACCATAAAGTGCCGGCACTCATATGTATGTGATATACTATGCAAGGACTCCTATGCAGTAGGTTCCACCTTGAAGATACAAGCTTGTGGTTTTACATTCCCCGAATCCCCATCCCTATCTTTCACCTATATGAACTTTTGCTACTGATTATAATGGGATCCCACTATCCACCTTATCACTCCGTACTAGTTTATTATGAGCAATAGGTAGGTAAAGGTCATCTCCATTCATTTGCATTTTTTCTAGTTCCCTATTGTAGCACCAAGGATTTTAATAGTTAAATAGTTACCATGATATATACATGCAGAGCATGCAGATTCAGAGAATAAGTACAGTACCTCCGAAAACCGTCTCTCCGCTCCTCCTTGGGAAATGGATACAATGCATCAGAAATAAAAGTGACTGCATAAAGAAAAATTGAACATTGTTTGAATTATGAATCTTTCAATAAATCGGTAGACCCAAGCTATCTAAGCTAGTAAACATTGATCCTATCTGCCTATTAATAAATCCAACAGTAAACTATGTTGCGGAAGTAGTTTTTGGCCATGAGTGACCACATAAACAGTCAGCAAATACAAGATTTCCATGATTCAAATGCTTTGAAATACATGAAAACAAAGTTACAGTAAGTAAATGTGATCTTTAAAAGAAATTACATACGTCAACATCTTCCTCTCGACACCATATCTCTTGAAAATATCCAAAGCTCCATCTAACAACAACCTTGTCACAACCTCATTAAACCTTGCTACAACTTTGATACACCAACCAGATTACATAAGAATACATGACAATATCCAAAAATCCTTACTTGAAATAAATTAGTAAAAAGAATACAAATTCAAATTGACCAAACCGACATCCACATGATCTCAGTCACAAATTAATACTAACCCGAAAAAGATAAACCAAATCAATATTGTTCCATCTGAAAACTAAAATACAAAAAACAATAAGATCGAAAAAATCAACCAACACACTACTGAAAAAAATGAAGGATCTCAATCACTTATAAGGATCCCCAACTCCCCATCTCTATCTACCTAATTAAGCTTAAACAAACCAAAACTTTTTTAAAATCAAAAACCTAAAATTAAAAAATCAAATTGAAATAATCCAAAAAATAGCTGAATCATCAAGATCCAGAAAGAATAAACATTTTGTTCAATTAAAATTGAAAATAGTGATTAAAGGTCGAGCAGATTTTTGATCGACCAAAGAAGCAAATATCCAAAACCGATAGAAATCAGAATCGAACATGAGATAAATGACTAAAGAGTAATCAAAGTTCAAATATGAGCCTGAATACTGATAGAATGAAGATTGATTATGGCATATAGAAGATCTAAACCTCCTCCTTCATGCTGATTTGTACATAAACTTCACCACTGATCGGGTGCATTCTCTTTCAATTTTTATGGTTCCAGAGACAAATTAGACCGAGAAGATCAAGAAATGGAGATAAAAATCCTTGCAATTCGAAAGGAGTAGTCGAGCAAAATAGAGTGAAAAACTAAAACCTAAAGCTTCATTGTCGCTACAGAGCTCTTTCGATTGAGAACATTGAAGTGAGAAAATGATTTGTGAACAAATGAATATGCGATTTGATATTAGGGTCATTTTTGGCATGAGAAAAATAGAGTTTTGGATTGAATCGTTAAAAAAGGATTAACTCGTTCAGGATTTAGTAAATTTGGACCTCCTAGTACTAGGCTTGAGGGGACAGGACTAGACTGTCTAAAGCCCAACTAATATGGGATTAAACGTTAATTTCTACATAAATAGGTTTACTCGCCCGGTTGCTCTTAGAACCCTTATATTGCCGTCACGGTTCACAAAAACTTACAATTTTGGCCACACAAAGAACATAATATACCTCGATATCTGGGTCTGTGGAAAAGTGATACTTCAATTATTTGCTTAATCCGTTAAGAAATACTCCAATACGGATCTTAAAAAATGACGTATCTTTGGAGATGAGGTGTAAGTATTTGTAAGAACCCACAATATGGGACATGAATTGTAATTTGGGGATGCTGAGGTTATATACATCCGCGATATCCTACTAAGGGGTGTCTTAAAACTATAAAAAAGCCAAGCTATCCTTTCAAATACCTCATTTGATCGGGGGCCAACCATTTTAATTAGGGGCCACAACTTTTTATTTACACCCTAATTTTTTGAGGGGCGTAGTAATCCGATATTGAAAAGACTGTTTTACCCTTACCTAAAACTAAACATTAAAAATCGAATTAACCTTAATTAGGCTTCTCTTCTTCATCTTCCTCTCCTCCCGTTCTCTTCTCCACCACCACCATTAACGACTATTTTGAAGAAATTTTTTTCTTTCAACCGATTCATCGCGTAATCGTCGCCAAAAATCAAAACCCAAGAAAGCTATGGCTCCAATTAGAAGGTATATGAACTTAAACCCACCTTGTATTCGTTAGTATCGAAATTTCAGTGTAAGAGTCGTTAGTATCGAAATGAAAACCCCTAACGACTTTTCATTTGCAGGCAGATTCTACGAAAAATCGTTAGTGTATTAGGATGAAGATGACGACCCTAATTCTGCTACTTCAACATTTTTTTGCCCTAAAATAGAGTCGTTACTGAAGTGTTAGGTTGAAAATGACGACTGTTTTGACGACCCTTTGTTATTGGTTAACGACTCTAGGTGAACATTATAAATGGTTGGTTAGGGTCACGTATATATCGAATATCCCTATGACGACTCAAACACACAAAAAATGGCCTTTTTATACGAGAGTTTGGATTCGAGAGTCGTCACTGGTATTAAACGAATCAACTAACGACTCTAGGTGAACAATATAAACAAATCGTCATGGTTTAACACACCACCTTGACGATTTTTCATCACCATTAAAAGTTGCGAGGTTAGAGTCGTCGCCATGTGTGTCAACAAAGATGACGACTCTTTAGGGTCGTTGGCGTATACAACACCCGACTATAACGACCCTCACTGAGTAGTTCCATAGTGACCATGAATCGACCACTTGGAGCACCATTCGGACAATTTGAAGAGTATATGAAGTTTATCTCGATTGTTTTGAGCTCCGGTTCTTCATTTTAAGGATTGGTTCCTTCATTTTGAGCATAGGATCTTCATTTCCACCATTATTCATGGCTTCCTCCATTAACATCTCTTCATCAAACATCCAAACCATAGGTTTATTAGAGAAAATCTCACCATCAACACAATCATGGTTATTGTTTGAACCTTCACCAACCTCATTCCCTTCACTTGAATCACTCATTTATAAAAACCCTAGTTTTTTCCTCTCAAAACTACTCTTCTTCTTCTCAAAAAAAAAAAAAAACCCAAAACTAAAATTTCCCCAAATTTTAATCCCAAAACCTGATTTTTATCTAAACAAAATTATCACACTAATCAACTTCATTAAATCTTAATACTAATCACTCAGGGGCATTTTAGCCATTTAGAAAATATTTTTATAAGGGGTGACCCAAATTAGGATTGGGTGACCTTTTTTGTCCTCTAGTGCTTGGCCCCCAATTAAAATGTCCGGCCCCCAATCAAATGAGGTTCAAATATTATTAAATTATTTTTTATTATTTTACTTTGGATATTAAATTTTTCTTAAGAAAAAACAAATAGTAGCATATTTGAAGCTAATACTCCATCCGTCCCACTATTAGATGACCTACTTAGTTTAAAATTTTGTCCCACCATTAGTTGACCTATTTCATTAAACAAGGGAATATTTCTAAAATTATCCTTTTGATTGATTATCGTTTATATAAGAAATGTATATAATTTGATATCCATGTTTATACTCGTTACGTATGTGTTTTAAAATGCTTTCCAACGATACAAAGATTGCGAAAATCCATGGTATAGTTTGAGAGATAAATCATTTCAAAATTTTACAAATTATTATCCATAAGGGTATAATTGTAAAAAACACTTAAAAATACTCCTTCCCATTCCTTGCCTTAAGAATTGTGCAAACTTCAACTAGGTCATCTAATAGTGGGACGGAGGGAGTATTTCGGGATTATATTCGTCTTACAAAGCTCTACATACCCAAGCACATTCCGGAATGAATAACACCACCATCTACTACACTCAAAATCAACCGTCGAAAATCGATAAATTTTCAACCGTTAAAATTAAGATTGGTAGATGGTTAAGTCTGGTGTTTTGGAACCTGCTCATTTTTTGTAGATATGTAGAGAATTGTAAGACGAGCATATCCCCAATATATTAGCTTCAAATATGTTACCGTTTAAGTTTTATCAAGAAAATGATAGTCAAAATGTGAGAGAGTGTAAATTCAAAATTCTTCACTCTCCTCAAGAAATCCACGGTCTCATCTCCTAAATCACCCTACGTCGTAAAAGCTAAAGTACCAAAATCATAACCATGTTTAGTACACTTGTCAAGATACTTGTTCCATTTTATTGATAATAATGCATTAGATACGGCCTGTCCTGGTATGGAAGTACTAACTCCACCTCATATAACAGCTGAAATACCAGTTACATCTAAACATACGTCACGACCATTATCCCAATTATAGATTAGAATGTATGTCGGCTTTAAAGCACCACCTTCAGTAGATAAGAAATTTAAATCCACTTCATTTTGTGCTTGTGTGCCAGCACGAGAACATACGTCAAACAACACGTCACGAACTAAGTCTGGTCGAAAATTTAAACCTATTTTGTGTGCAAAGAGAAGAGCATGATCACCAAACATATCCATATCCCCGCTACAAAAGGAATAAAAACTCCCCGCTGCAAAAGGAACAAAAACTCCCCGCTGCAAAAGAGGAATACCAAGATGATAACAAAGAACAACAAAAAAATTTCGGGGGTCCAATGCACTATCAAAAACCACCTATGAGCACAACTAACAAGTAATCCCGAGCATGGGAGAACTTATTGCGCCGCCATAAGAATAAATCCCTAAATAACATGTTATATAGATTTGGCATCTCTTGTTTAACAACATCAAAATACTAAACTGCCGATGAACGGATAAAATGGGGGGCAGTTGCCTCAATATTGAAAGAGGCGGAATTAGATGACATACCTCTAAGAAAGACTCCAAAGCAAGATGGTAATTTATATCACCAACATACACCAGAATGCCGTAAGAGAGTATCCTACAACTGCTTGGATTGGATGCAAGATAACAATATTGAATGGTGTATGACATATGATATATGAACAGACCATCATCTCGGATAGGCAAAGTAGTTAACCTGTTGTTGATGGTAGTTTTTAGATTAGGGTTAAAATCGTAAAACTGTACAACTGACATGACATCACTATGACCATTAGAACATTTATTTAATCGATCAGCATGCCTACGCAAGAATTACCGGGGTACCTTCCGCGTCTACCGCGCCAAATCATGCCAACCATGTTAGTCGCGCCATGCGCCAATGGCATGCCAAACCCTTGGCCCCACCATGCCAACCTCACCTTGCCTTGGCCCCAACCATGCTAGCCGCACCATGCGCCAATGGCATGCCAAACCCTTGGCCCCACCATGCCAACCGCACCTTGCCTTGGCCCCACCATGCCAAGCCGTCCGTGCCAAACCCTTGGCCCCACCATGCCAAGCCAACCGCACCTTGCCTTGGCCCCACCATGCCAAGCCGTCCGTGCCAAACCCTTGGCCCCACTATGCCAAGCCATCCGCGCCATTTTGCCTTGGCCCCACCATGCCGGACATCCCCATGCGGCTACCAAAACGAAGGCGTGCGACGATCAACGGCCACCCTTCCATCGTAGATGCAAATCCTAGCCGTCCAAGGTCGCCAAACAACGCATGGTAACCTTTGGCCCAAAACCATAGTTTTAGCCACGCCAAACCGCGCCAAGGCATGCCACATGTGCCAATGGCATGCCAACCGCCTTGTCGCGCCATGCCATGGCGGCCTTCCCTATTGCCGCTACCAAAACGAAGGCGTGCGACGATCAACGGCCACCCTTCCATCCTAGATGCAAATCCTAACCGTCCAAGGTCGCCAAACAACGCATGGTAACCTTTGGCCCAAAACCCTAGTTTTGGCAACGCCAAACCGCGCCAAGGCATGCCATGCCACATGTGCCAATGGCATGCCAACCGCCTTGCCGCGCCATACCATGCCGGCCTTCCCCATAAGGCTACCAAAACGAAGGCGTGTGACGATCAACGTCCACCCTTCCATCCTAGATGCAAATCCTAGCCGTCCAAGGTCGCCAAACAACGCATGGTAACCTTTGACCCAAACCCTTAGTTTTGGCCACGCCAAACCGCGCCAAGGCATGCCACATGTGCCAATGGCATGCCAACCGCCTTGCCGCGCCATGCCATGCCGGCCTTCTCTATTGCGGCTACCAAAACGAAGGCATGCGACAATCAACGGTCACCCTTCCATCCTAGATGCAAATCCTAGCCGTCCAAAGTCGCCAAACAACGCATGGTAACCTTTGGCCCAAAACCCTAGTTTTGGCCACGCCAAGGCATACCATACCACATGTGCCAATGGCATGCCAA
This sequence comes from Papaver armeniacum, assembly GCA_023531295.1. NCBI lineage: Eukaryota > Viridiplantae > Streptophyta > Magnoliopsida > Ranunculales > Papaveraceae > Papaver > Papaver armeniacum. The sequence goes on along the minus strand of JAJJWW010014018.1, from coordinate 110,101 downwards.
CCACCTTGACGCGCCACACCATACCGGCCTTCCCTATGCGGCTACCAAAACGAAGGCCTACAACAATCAACGGCCACTTTTTCATCTAAGGTGCAGATCTTAGCCCTCCAAGGTTACCAGCCAACGCATGACAACCTTTGGCCCTAGTTTAGTCGCGCCTAAACAAAGCCAAAACCCTAACTTTTGGTCGCGCCTAAACTAAGCCATATTAAAGCCATACTGATCATGCTTTCATGCCACTGGCTACCAAACGAAGGGTTGCAATAATCAACGACTATCTTTCCTCTTAAGATGCAAAATCTCGACCGTCGAAGGTCACCACCGAGCCGGCAAGTCTCCCAAGCTCAACTCGCCGGACAACAACAACGTGCTACATGTTTTCCACGAAAACACTCGAGACATCAACGCATGTCACAAACTGGGGGATGCTCATTGGGTATTGGTTTGGCGGTTTACAGCGTGCGGCGTACACTACGCCCGTTATAAGAATGTGTCATAAGGATGAGGCGGTTAGTAAATACAGGTAGTAATGGTGAAACGCTTTCTTTTATGGAACATCAATTCCAGGCGTTACAAGTTACCACCTCCTCCCATTTACTCACCCATTTTCCATTTCTTAATGAGACCAGAGTACGTTTCACTTCGACTTGTATAAATAGGCATTACATATTTCCACCGAACAATAAGTTCAGGTCAGGAGCATACAACACTCAAAAAGCATTTGCTAGCTCTCCATTTGTGAGCTTCCCACTTTCTGATACAAGTCGTAAAACAACTACTCTTCCAGAATCAACTATTCTGGTCTCAACACTTTCTTCGCTTCCCTCCCCAAAACCAACCATTCTCCTTCACTTTGTGACCGAAGCAAGTCTGGAACGGCCATTTCTTGGTTTAGGCCGGATTTGTACAGATTGATCTCTCGAATCTAAAGTACTCCCTTGCAGTACATTGTTTAGGGTTTAAATTCGCTTCTCACCCACACACACGAAATTACCAAAATCAGCAGAAACCATTTTCACCCTCAAACAATTGGCGACCACAGTGGGAGGTCAATCTCTCGGTTTCAATATCGATTTCCAAATTGCCGATATCACCTTTCACTTACAACTCCAACATGGTGGAACTCAGATCTGGATCAGCTGCCGTGAACACTAACGCAGAATCTGTCCCCGGTGTTAACGCTACTTCTAACAACATCACTACGCCACCTACTGACCCCAGTAACACCGAAAGCACTCCTTCAAGTGTAACACCGCCGATCACCAGGGCCAGAGCCGCTGCCGCCTCTAATGTCCCTGCGCAACTTGCTCATCTTGGCAGTACTGAAAGCGCTCCTTCAGGCGCTACGCCACCAGTCACCAGGGCCAGAGCTGCTGCTACCGCTCCTAACGCTTCGTCAAGCATGGTGCCTCCAACCGCCACTAAGACTCCAACTGCCCCACCAACAGGACGAGAAACCGGAGGAACCAGAGGAAGCCGACCCCATATCACCATCGTTGATTTGATGGAATGGCAGGAGGTTCTCGCTAGAGCCCAGACAGATATGGTTTCGATACAGAAAGAAGTACTCTTCTTTCTCAAAGCCCTGACAGAGCGGCTGCCGCGTGAGTCACGCCCTCCAGAGGCGTTTAGAAATGCCTCCAATACCCCCGACGCTAGCACCTCGGCGGAACGCGTCTCCGAGGACGAGGAGATTCGTGACAGAACCCCATTGGAAAGAAGTCAGCTGTCTAATTTTGTTACACGAGAGGATCTAGAGCAACTTCTCCGGAATCGAATCAAGAATGATGAAATAGACATGCATCAGCATCAAACTCCTTACCCATCTGAAATACAAAGAATTCCTCTTCCAAGAGGATACTCCTCTCCTCAATTCACCTGTACGATGGCACCGGAAATGCACGTGAGCATGTCTCTCGCTTCTTGGAGTCCCTAGGCGAACATGAATACAATCACGTTCTTCGTCTGAGGGAGTTTTCGAAATCGCTTACCGGAAGAGCGTATACATGGTACAACAGCATCGCGCCAAACAGCATCCCCAACTGGGGTGGCATGGTTACCAAATTTTACAAGAAGTACTTCTTTGTGTCTGAACAAGTTACCTTCTCGGACCTATGAAGGATGTACCAACGGGACAACGAACATCTAAATGATTTTGTTAAGAGATTCAGGGTTCAAGCACTAGACTGTCATGACCCAACCGTGATCGAGCAACAGCTGGTGAATTCATGCATCAACGGTATGGCTCTCATTTACTGCGCCTTGCTAGAGAACCTGCGTTTCTAGATATTCTCCGAGCTCCATGAGGCTGCCAGGCGATCAGCAACGACAGCACCATCATTATTAGAAAGAGCTAGACCAACCAGAGCTGAAGACGTGCGCGAAACTCGCGGGAATAGACATCTCATCAATAAACAGTACAACGCTGGTCCCTCCTCTGTGAGTGTAGTAAACGAAGGAGGAAAAAGGAAGGCCCCAGCTGCAGACCAACAGCCTAAACGCGAAGCACCAGCACGACGAACAACTCCGCCACGGAAGGTCGCCGCTAAAGCTCCCATGCGTCATCACGAAGCTGAAGGAAATACCCTGGATTTCCCGTTTCCCATTGAGGAGGTGATGGATCTCTTAGAAGCATGGATTCAAGATGATGTTATCATACTACCATCTCCCAGACGCCCACCGACTGGGGCCGAGATGGCAAACCCCAAATATTGCCACTACCACAGATTTGTTCACCACCCAACCAGTGATTGCAACAGACTGAAGCATATCTTCAAAGAAAAGATAGAAGCGGGGGAAATTCAACTAGGAAACGAGGGAGTACATCGAGACCCACTTCCGCTGAGGAATTATGGAGTCTCTGGGGACTCCGTGCACGAGACTGTGCGATCCATGATGCAGCACGTATGCGAAATTCTCTACCTTTCCAAGTAGCAGCGCCAAGATATCTTTACAGCTCTCAATCGTGTCGTGTCGGGCACACGGATTTTTCCCTCCACGGAAGCCACGCCAAGAGCCCAAGCTCTCTCAGCGAGCGGAATCGAAAAGGACAACTGGGGACTGCTGACCACGTCCTATTTAAGAGGTATTGAATTCGACAACACGATAATCGACACGGCCTCTGACTTCAACATTGTTACTTTCAAGGCTCTGAAAGCTGCGGGATTTACGAAACAAGAGGCTACCCATTCCCCGTCCGTGATTAAGAACCCGGGATGGGAAGCCTTGAACGCGTACGGCTACATTAACCTCGAGATCAAGATAGGAGACGCTATAACGCATAGCAAATTCCACATTGTCAAAGAACTGGGTTACAACGTGATATTGGGGCACTTGTGGGTACTCGACAACAAGGAGAAATTGGGAACATCCCCTCTACCGATGTCAACGCCCAAAAGAATATCCAACAAACCGTCTCACTTGCTGCCGCATCGACAAGTTACCAATGGAACCCGGACACCTGGAGATGACCTGTTGGCGCTAACTCATGGATTCCAAACGCAAGTAAGTTTGGCCGAACGATCTTCTCTACAACCAGTCATTTCTTCCCCTATTCTGTCATGGGGACTCAGCGCGATTACTGGTGCGGACGCCATCAAGAGATGTGAATGGGGCGCTAGGCCATTCAAACGCTTTGCAAGAATTTGGAAACTGCCATCGAAACTGACGAGACCAAGATTCAAACGGTTACACAACACCCGAACTCGTTTCAAATCGGAGATATGGTGGTCAAAGTGAACTTATTTCAAGTTGGAAAGGTGACGGTAAAGATAGTTGTTCAGACCGATTCACCCAAGGAAAAAGAAGAAGAGCCATATCTGGTGGCAGATGTCCTTTTGGGAGGTTATTGCAAGCTCATCAACACAGACAAGCTGGGAGGTGTGATAGTTCACTCGCGATGGCTCAAGCTTTTCAATCCTTAAACGTTGTACTACCTTCTTCCAGCCACTCTCCCTTTAGTATTTCCTTCAGCAATTCCTCCTTCCCTCCCCAAAATATTTGTATCTCCCCAAGATGAATGCACCGTTTGTATTCTTCATTAGGGTTTCGTTTTTATTCAAAAGGCATACATTTCTTTCCGAATGAGTTTTCCAAATCTCAGAAAAATACACCAAATAAATCCCAAATCATTGAAAAGCCATTTAACCATCCAACCACAACCAAAAATACCAACCCATTCCAAGGGAAGGCTTGGGTCTTTCAAAAATAAAATAAAAAAAATGAGAAGTTTTATTCAAAAACAGAAACCGCAAGCAGGATGCAAATTGAAGAAACCCTAACTTCGCCGCGAATACAAGGAAGGTAAAGAAAAAACAAGTCTCAAAACATCAGAACAACTAAGCGACGAATAGAAACAATGTAAAATAAGAAGCTAGTCATAGAAATCTAATGTGTGAATTGCCAATGCCTCGGTCAGAGCTTTTTCAAACACTTTCCCCAACAATCTTTCGGGCAGCAAAAGTTCCATCCGGAAGCCACATCAGCAATAGCAGCCTCAGCATCCCACCCGGAAGTCATCTCAGCAGCAACGTCATCCGTCTTTTTATCGACATCCGCCTCGGCAACCAATCCAACATATGCAACCACGACTTCTCCAATGCCGCCGAAAACAGTTTCGCCGTCTTCTCCAAAGTTATTTCAGTTTCATCAACCGCAACATCATCATCTTCCTCGGAAGTCTTCTCAGCGACCTTTCGAGGAGAATTTCCCGATTCATCAGAATCAAGGGTTATGACACCGTCTTGGATAGGGGAGCTACGTTGATTTTCCCCTAAAAGTTTCACAAGCTCGGCCTTCTGCCGTTTCAACCGAGAAGCAAACTGTCCCGCCCTAACAGTGGGCCGTGAGGAGGTTTTGTTGCACCAAATCCTCCCAACGCACTGGGATGCTTCGCCGCCTTCCCGTTCTTCCCCCAAAGGTATGTCCCGAATGATTTCGCCAGCTTCACGAAACAGAGATTCAATTCTATTTTTACGCCTCCCCATAAGAAGAAGACTGGTTTTCGTCGATTCCAAAGTTCCTCCCCGAAAAATTGGATACATGTCTGTCATTGGAAGGTCCCATTATGCGCTACAAAACCAGAGAAAGGATAGAGGATAGACACGATTTCAGAACGACCTGTGCAAATGAAGGATTCAAGATCATCTCTTATAACCAGCAGAGCGATGAGGTCCCGAAAAGGAAAGCCTCCTACTAGCCACGGATTGAGGCGTGATATCAGATTCTAATGAAACCGTTTTCTACTAGCGAACATAAGGGAATGCCTGGCCACGTGATGTAAATTAGGGTTTGGTGAGAAAACGTGGAAGTACATGTTTAAGACACGCTTGCCCGCATCGTTACTTCTCTGCCGCCAGCACCGAGACTTGGAAAAAACAAACCGACAAGGTGACATGAGGAAGGAATAACGCCCCCTTTCTACGGGCATAACACTTGCGGGGTTTTGAATAAGGAAAGAACTTTCTATGTGAGTCACGTAGGGAAAAGAGACAACCATGCCCGCAAAGACAAGCTTCTACTAAGCCAGGCCGTCTGCGCTATGTTTGCCTCACCAAACCGTGTCATGCCTTGCACCACCATCCGCACCATGTTTGTAATATCCGTCCCAATTTCCAGGATATTTTCGTCTTTTACGAGAGGGCAATTTTGTAATTTTTTATAAAAGGGTATTTTTATAATTTCACCATAATTCAGCATGTGCCTAGCATTTTGTTGCTTGTTAAATACTAATCCTAGCTAACAAATTAGTTTGAGTTGAGTAAAAATAATTGTCAAATAATGTTGACACTTGGCTTTTTGTTTTGGTTGTTAGAATTTTCATGATATGTGTGGTTACAATAGTCACTTAGCCAAATGAAGAGAATTGCTTATACTTTGATTACAGACGTGTACAAGGAAATAAGTGGTAGTGCTGTAGGTTCTGTTACTGTAGGGTTTAGCTCATTGGTCGGGATGCTAACAAATTTGGTTTAGGTGTATATTCCTATTGCCACGTGTCACTGCATTATTAGCCAATAAGATCATTAGGGTTTTAATGAATTTTGGAGTATATATATGCTGGATGAAACGAATTCCGGGAGTAAAAAATAAAATAAAATAAATTAGAACGAGAGGAGCGGGTAGAAAAACGGAGAGGGGTTTCTCTTCGTATGGAACACGATAATTTTGGTATCGAAGACGGTGTGGTGTTTATGAATTTAATAGCTTGTATTTTCATAATTTTTGGATCTTGTGAACGGAGGTAGGCGCAACACTAACTAACTCTTGTTTTTATTTGGGTTAAAATTATTTAAATTCATATTTATTGGTTTTAATTATTGTGGTGATGTGATTGATGGTATTGTATTTATTGATTTAATGATGATGTTGAAGTTGTATGATCTATGTATGTGTTTGATAAATTACGGTCCTTGGGAATTGATGGTTGCTTCCCAAAAGACTTTCCTTTTTGACGGGTACGAGATATCCTTCGGAGTTGAAGGTTGCCTCCTTAAATAAAACATGGGGCTCATTAGGAGTCGATGGTTGCCTCCTATTTGATTGCTAAACCTATGGGCTCCCTAGGGCGAGCGGATTGATTGAATTTATTGTTGTTTACGGATGTGATGTTTCCATGTGATTGCGGTGTTGTTAATCATGCTAGTTGTTTTTAAAAAGGAATTGAAAAATGTTGCTTAAAATGTTTTGTTGCTTCTTTTCCTACTGAGTGTCACAACTCACGTCGTTTCATGACAAAAAAATTCCAGATTTTATGGCACCACAAGGAGCTAATGGCGGAAAAGCATAGAGATCGGTTTTGGTGCTTTAATTAGTAGTTTGCATAGGATTTATGATTGAAAAATTGTGGTAAACTATCATCAAACTCTTTTAGATGATTTATTGAGTATTTATTGATTAGTAATACTTTGGAGATTATTGGGTTAATGTATAACCAATGAAACAATGCTTTGTTAAGGAAAATTCTATTTGATTAGATAATGAGAATTTCCGAGTCATGTCAGTTTGACTATTAATGATAATTATTATATAATAGATATATTCCTGAATATTTTATAGTATGCGTAAAACTCACTTAAAATGAAGTGGTTAAAATATTAGAATTTTCTGAGTTCCATAATTATTTTTAAAACAATTGTTATTCACTATACGAAATTCAGGAAATTTTCTGACAGATCCAACTATATAGAAAGTTTTACTACTTTTAAGCTATTCTATGGTGTGTTTTAGGTTTTGGTGTCTTCTAAAAATTTGAAGATATTTCGTTTTCCTTTTTAAATTGGTAGACTAAACCTGATTTGGAGTTGTGAGTGATTTTATACAATTTTTATAAAATAGACTATCTCTGTTTTTCTTTTCTGCAGTTCTGGTCAACTACGCATTTGACTGTGGTCAAAAGGTCTTTAAGATAAAATAAAAATTATAGAAAATTTATGAATGGAACTATACTCAGTTAGGATTCATAATGTATAATCATAATAATTTTTTGGGTTTGAATTGGGCTCAGTAAAATTCTTGGAGTGAACTGATGTATGTTTCTATTTTATGATTCTTCCTTAAAAACGTGACTCTTTTGGATTAAATCTGGAACTTTTAACGGTGAAATTAATTTTTATGATAAACTAGAGTTTTCTAGGGTTCATGTGGATTAAAAATAATATCACAGTAACGTTAGATCTTTCTAAAAGAATTTTTATGTATCCACTGCGCTAGACTTTCTGAATTGAACATAAATTAACTAAGCCCAAATAAATTATTTATTGAGCTTGGGCTTAGTAGCCGGGCTTTGGCTATGGTATAGAAGTAGCACTTCGGGTTTTTGTGCATGGGATCCAGGCACGAAAATCGGGGTGTTACAATGTCTTGGCCCCACCACGCCAAGCCGTCCGCGCCATGACTTGCCGCGCCAACACAAACAACTCGCCGAGCCAGCGTCATGATGTTCCCTAACCCAGCCAAGATGATGCATAGCCAGACTAAGCCGACGATCTTCATCTCACCGCTTCACGGTCTACACCACAAATAGAATCTATGCAAGGCTGCCAAACACGGGGATCATGAACTCTCCTTACCTCTCGAAAAAGGTTAGTCGGACCTTCCTAACCATCTTTTCACGACTTGTTGTTTCGATTTTTGTCCTGGCCTGTCACCATCTTATGCTTACCTCGCAACGATGCTCCCGTTCCGAGCTAAGCAGGGGACTTAATGTTGATTGTGATTTTTTTTAGCTTAGGGTTAAAATCGTAAAACTGTACAACTAACATGACGTCACTATGACCATTAGCACATTTATTGAATCGATCAGCATGCCTACGCAAGAATTACCGGGGTAACTTTTTTTTACATGGGTCATGTTCCACGGCAAAAATCTTAACATTGACCGACATCATCTATGCCAAACCCTAATTCTCATGCTACCGCGCCAAGGCATGCCAACCATGCCAGCCGCACCACTGTGCCAATGGCAAACCATGCCAGCCACATCTCCGCGCCAAGGCATGCCAACCATGCTAGCCGCACCATACGCCAAGGCATGCCAACTATGCCAGCCGCACCAATGGCAAACCATGCCAGCCGCGTCTACCGCGCCAAGGCATGCCAACCATGTTAGCCGCACCATGCGCCAATGGCATGCCAAACCCTTGGCCCCACCATGCCAACCGCACCTTGCCTTGGCCCCAACCATGCTAGCCGCACCATGCGCCAATGGCATGCCAAACCCTTGGCCCCACCATGCCAACCGCACCTTGCCTTGGCCCCACCATGCCAAGCCGTCTGTGCAAAACCCTTGGCCCTACCATGCCAAGCCAACCGTGCCTTGCCTTGGCCCCACCATGCCAAGCCGTCCGTGCCAAACCCTTGGCCCCACCATGCCAAGCCGTCTGTGCCAAACCCTTGGCCCCACTATGCCAAGTCATCCGCGCCATTTTGCCTTGGCCCCACCATGCCGGCCTTCCCCATGCGGCTACCAAAACGAAGGCGTGCGACGATCAACGACCACCCTTCCATCCTAGATGCAAATCCTAGCCGTCCAAGGTCGCCAAACAACGCATGGTAACCTTTGGCCCAAAACCCTAGTTTTGGCCACGCCAAACCGCGCCAAGGCATGCCACATGTGCCAATGGCATTCCAATCGCCTTTCCGCGCCATACCATGCCGACCTTCCCTATTGCGGCTACCAAAACGAAGGCGTGCAACGATCAACGGCCACCCTTCCATCCTAGATGCAAATCCTAGCCGTCCAAGGTCGCCAAACAACGCATGGTAACCTTTGGCCCAAAACCCTAGTTTTGGCCATGCCAAACCGCGCCAAGGCATGCCATGCCACATGTGCCAATGGCATGCCAACCGCCTTGCCGCGTCATACCATGCCGGCCTTCCCCATGCGGCTACCATAACGAAGACGTGCGACGATCAACGACCACTCTTCCATCCTAGATGCAAATCCTAGCCGTCCAAGGTCGCCAAACAATGCATGGTAACTTTTGGCCCAAAACCTTAGTTTTGGCCACGCCAAGGCATGCCACATGTGCCAATGGCATGCTAACCGCCTTGTCGCGCCATGCCATGCCGGCCTTCCCTATTGCGGCTACCAAAACGAAGGCGTGCGACGATCAACGGCCACCCTTCCATCCTATATGCAAATCCTAGCCGTCCAAGATCGCCAAACAACACATGGTAACCTTTGGCCCAAAACCCTAGTTTTGGCCACGCCAAACCGCGCCAAGTCATACCATACCACATGTGCCAATGGCATGCCAACCACCTTGCCACGCCACAACATACCGGCCTTCCCTATGCGGCTACCAAAACGAAGGCCTGCAACAATCAACGACCACTTTTTCATCTAAGGTGCATATCTTAGCTGTCCAAGGTTACCAGCCAACGCATGGCAACCTTTGGCCCTAGTTTAGTCGCGCCTAAACAAAGCCAAAACCCTAACTTTTGGCCGCGCCTAAACTAAGCCATATTAAAGCCATACTGATCATGCTTTCATGCCACTGGCGACCAAATGAAGGGTTGCAATAATCAACGGCTATCTTTCCTCTTTAGATGCAAAATCTCGACCGTCGAAGGTCACCACCGAGCCGGCAAGTCTCCCAAGCTCAACTCGCTGGACAACAACAACGTGCTACATGTTTTCCACGAAAACACTCGAGACATCAACGCATGTCACAAACTGGGGGATGCTCATTGGGTATTGGTTTGGCGGTTTACAGCGTGCGGCGTACACTACGCCCGTTATAAGAAAGTGTCATAAGGATGAGGCGGTTAGTAAATACATGGAGTAATTGTGAAATGCTTTCTTTTATGGAACATCAATTCCAGGCATTACCGGTTACCACCTCCTCCCATTTACTCACCCGTTTTCCATTTCTTAATGAGACCAGAGTACGTTTCACTTCGACTTGTATAAATAGGTATTACCTATTTCCACTGAACAAGTTCAGGCTAGGAGCATACAACACTCAGAAAACATTTGATAGCTCTCCATCTGTGAGCTTCCCACTTTCTGATACAAGTCGTAAAATAACTACTCTTCCAGAATCAACTATTCTGGTCCCAACACTTTCTTCGCTTCCCTCCCCAAAACCAACCCTTCTCCTTCACTTTGTGATCGAAGCAAGTCTGGAACGGCTATTTCTTGGTTTAGGACGGATTTTTACAGATTGATCTCTCGAATCTAAAGTACTCCCTTGCAGTACATTGTTTAGGGTTTAAATTTGTTTCTCACCCACACACCCGAAATTACCAAAATCAGCAGAAACCGTTTTCACCCTCAAACACCTGTGTTACAATACACCATATTGAGGCACATCTTTCACAATCATCCGTCGCATATTACTGAAGAGATAAGTTCAAAAACAACTTGAGATTCCAGTAAATATGTTGGTGCAGTAGTTGTCATAGAAAAATTTAGTTTGGAAATACCTGCGTAATTGCGCAGTAACAAGAGCTCACTTGAGGGTTTCTTATATTGTGTATGGCCTGCACCAAGTGTATTGTTTTCTTCACACGATATAAAACAATGTCACTCCAAAATTCTTGATTCAAATTAACATGTTCCTCAAGAAGTTTAACCCTTTCAGTTGATCTGGCAACTTCTGCAGGAAGTGTATTTTCAAGCCGAGTTCTTTCATTAATAGTAGGTTAAGAAATTTCAGTCTTTTGTAGATTCAGATGCAGACCACATATTGGATGATTTGAAAAGCTTTATAGACTTGCAGAGTATTATCAATGATGGTACCATCATCTAAGTACCGGGCCTGAAGATCCAAGGAAATATCATCAACAGTCGACACGGATAATTGACAAATACCATGCTGAAAGTTGATGTTGTTCTTCATCAGCAACAACCGGCACGATTTGCATTACATAAAACAATGCTAAAAACTATCTGTCGAAAATAGGGTGGGCCCCGATACTCAATGCATTGGAATCTATAGAATAAGACTATGTCATTCCAGCCTTGTATCGAGCAAGAAAAAAGAACCCAAAAAAACAGATAAAAAACCCTAGCCACCTGCTTCCAGCTCGAGTATGATCCTTGATCAGATCCGAAGATGGATATAGCAAGGTTGAGGTATCTAGCAGGGTTTTAAGTTGTTGTATCAATGATGATTCGTTGTAATCCTACTTTTCTAGGATAGTCGATTTAAATATTTGAATTTTTCTCATTCCTAAATATCTGGTGTAAGTCGATCTTGACAGACCAATCACTAATAATATTTATCTTTCATTAACTTTCATTAGTTTATGGAAGTTTTATCTTTCTTTTGGGTATTCCTCCATTAACCAACGAGTTAGGGTAGTTTTACTGTAAATAAGCTAGGATATTTTTGAAGCTTCGTTTCATTAATTTCCAATGTACAATAATGTTCCCACTAATATTTTCTTTGTCCCGCCCTATAATATGATTTCTACGAAAATTCACTCACCCCCATAATACGTTCACCACCATTACCACCTTTTACATCCAATTCACACATTCTAGTTTCACCGATAAAATCTTTTGTATCTCATATTCACCAGAACGCAGTGTAATTTTTCTTTCGAACTTAAATTAAGTCTCACATACAATCCATTATTTCCATATATTTCTAAGATTGCCTCAGCTGATTATCATTCCGAAGCAGTCATTCCTAATGTAATTGAACCAATTTTACGATGTCCTACTCGAGACAGTCATCCCTTGCTTATTTTGGATAATTTGTGTGTCAGTTATAACAATGCACTTTTAGATCTCCACATCCTCTTACTATATATATATATATATATATTCTTATATTTACACCACAATACCATGCTCTCTTTTTTTTTATTACCACTGAGGAACAATGTAGATTTATGGGGCTTAAGAATGTGTGCTCATCAGATTGATAACATGGCTAAGGAAAACACGATTCTGGATTCTATTCACACTAGGACCCTTGCCACTCTTTCACCAAGTAAATTATTTGTTGGTTGCAAGGGGATTTTTGGAGTTGAATCTCGACTCGATGGCAGTGTAGAGCGTTTACTATAAGAAATGAGTCTATTGTCGCACTACTTTGCACACATATATAAATAATGCGACAATATATGGGTTTTAGATTCACTGATAATATGTGTGGCATTAAAATAACGCATTCTACCATATTAGGCAAAAAAAATGCATCATATAATTTGTGGCAACAAACTATGTTTGTAACGCACTCAAGTTTTTTCTTTTGATAAGGGATTTATTACGTGATCCAAGTAATTATCTCGTCTCATTGGTCGACTTTTTTTTTTTTACGATTGTCAAACTTGGTATTATCTATTCGGCTGATTATTTAAGTTGATTCATGCACCAACCTCATCTACTCATCCGGTTTTTGGCTATCTCAAAAGCACTGTGAACTATGATATTTTCTTGTGTGTTAGGTTTTAGCTCTTTATATATGTCAGGTTACACCGACTCTTATTGAATATCTTTCCCCAACATTCTGATTGGTTGTTCGCAAGTCAAAAATATATCTTCTTCACTCGGAAATACTTACAAGAGTATAAGAGGTCTAGATCTTAGAGAAGCAAATAAAGTGAACTTAGCAATGATTGTCGAGCTTGCTTGAAGACTGGAAAATAAACAAAACTCTATGTGGGCCTCAATCTTAAAGGATAAATACTTTAGGTATACAACAATTATGCATGCTAAAAAACATTACAATACATCCTGAATTTGGAAATGTATGATGCAAGGAGTTTCTTTGATTCAAAAATACAGTAGCTGGAAGGTAGGTGATGGTAAATCAATTCATGTTTTGCCTGAAAATTGGATACCGGGTGTTCAAAACAACCTTTTGTCTTTTTGTGGTACTCAATTAATACTTCTGACTTACAAGACTCAAATACACAAAAGTGGGATGAAGGAAAAGTTAGGAATAACTTTCCCACAAATGTTGTTGATTTTTTTTTTTAAGTATTAGAATTTACACTGATAATGATGGCATGGTGAAACAAGATAAGTTAAGATGGCTATTAACTTAAAATGGCGATTTCTCAGTTAAATCCATGTAATGGAAACTACAAACCCCAACCATTTCTAATTCTTCAAATACATCTTTCTAGAAACTTAATATGTCTGAAAGAATCAAAATATTTATGTGGAAATGTATCCATAATGCTTTGCCTGTTGGAAAGAAACTCATAAAATATATAAAGGATATGGATATGCACTTGAAAAAACGGGGGTCTAACAACCAACCCAATATTTCGCTTAGCAATTTGTATGGACTAACTCCAATATACTTTCAAGAGAATCAACTAGACAGTCAGACTCAATCTTAAGAAAAGTATATTAAAGAGTTATATCTCAATTTCTCAATTCAATCTGCAATCAAACAAATAGAAATTTGCGAGCCCGATTGAATATAAGAAATAACTTAGACGGTATCAAAAACCAATATCCAAGTGTCAATCAATTTAATCAACAACCAAAGGTTGAATTCACAATTGATTGAACTTACGCACAACCTATGATATTTCAATTATATAAACAAATATAATGCGAAAAAGAAATAACACAGACACCATAAGTTTTGTTAACGAGGAAACCGCAAATGCAGAAATACCCTGGGTGAAAAAGTGGGGGTCTAACAACCACACCCAATATTTCGTTTGGCAATCTGAATAGACAAACTCCAATATACTTTCAAGAGAATCAACTAGACAGTCAGACTCAATCTAGAGAAATGTATATCAAAGAGTTTTATATCTCTATCTCTCAATTCAATCTGCAATCAGCAAATAGGAATTTCGAGCTCGATTGAATATAAGAGAAATAACTTGAACGGTACCAAAGACCAATGTTCAAGGATCAATCAATTTCAATCAACAACCAAAGGTTGGATTTACCAATTGATCGATTCGACGCATAACCTGTGATATTTCAATTATATAACAAAATATAATGCGGAAAATAAATAACACAAACACCAGAATTTTGTTACCGAGGAAAACCGCAAATGCAGAAAAACCCCGGGACCTAGTCCAGCTTTGAACACCACACTGTATTAAGCCGCTACAAACACTAGCCTACTACCAATGAACTTCGGACTGGATTGTAGTTGAACCCTAATTAATATCACACTGATTCAAGGTACAGTTCCACTCCTTACGTCTCTGATCCCAGCAAGATACTACGCACTTGATTCTTTTAGCGGATCTCACCCACAACCAAGATTTGCTACGACCCAAAGTCGGAGACTTTATAAACAAATCTGTCTCACACAGAAAATTTTATTGAAATAGATAAATCTGTCTCCCACGGAAATACCTACGAGTTTTGTTCCGTCTTTTGATAAATCAAGGTGAACATGAACCAATTCATACACCGGACTTATAATCCCGAAGAACATCCTAGTATTATCAATCACCTCACAATAATCTTAATCGTATGGTAGCGAAACAAGATATTGTGGAATCACAAACGATGAGACGAAGATGTTTGTGACTACTTTTAATCTTACCTATCGGAGATAAATCTCAAGCAAATCTTAGCAAAGATAATACTCAATCACGATAGAAGAAGTAAGATTAGAACACACAACTACAGAGAAAATAGTTGGGTCTGGCTTCACAATCCTAATGAAGTCTTTAAGTCGTTAACCTACATGTTTCGTGAGAAACCTAAGGTTAAAGGAGAATCGACTCTAGCTTATACAACTAGTATCACACAGGAGGTGTGGGGATTAGGTTTCCCATTTGCTAGAGTTATCCTTTATATAGTTTTCAAATCAGGGTTTGCAATCTAAGTTACTTTGGTAACAAAGCATTCAATATTCACCGTTAGAACCTGATTAGATTCAAGCTAATATCTTTCAACCGTTAGATCGAACTTAGCTTGTTATACACAAATAAAATGTACCTTCATTTAGGTTTAAGTAACCATACCTAAACGTGTACACCATATTGGCTCAATAGTAGTTAACCGAGGTTAGCTATATGAACACTCTCATATCAACCTTATTCATCTTAACCACAACTAATTCAAATGACTCAAATGAAACTAGTTAAAGAGTTGTTCAATTGCTATATTCTCATAGAAGTACACAAGAACACAATTGAAGCAAAATCGGTTTGATTCACTCGAATCAATTCATGAATATTATAGCCACGGTTTGCAAAGAATGTATTCCTTAATATCAAAGTAATTGAAATCGTTCCTCGGTCCTACTCGGTTGGGGAGCTTGGAGTGAGGAGCAACAAGTTCGGACTTGGAAATCGCCAAAACTCGGTCCAATACTCGGAATCTATTTATTAATAATTTATATATTGATTCTCATAAGTCATGATTTTTACCTAATTAAAATTAAAATTTTATACTATCGTATAAGTAAATGTGTAATATTGTTATATTGAACGTGTTTACCATGTATTCGGAGGTTTTTCTATTTTATAACTCCCATATGAGGGGTAACAAAAAATTTCTTTATGATTTTAGTGCATTCAAAGCCAACTCAGAAGAATCGTTAACTTGTTTTGCTAAAAAATCTGTCTAAATTGGCCGCCTTAATCGCAAAAAATCGGGAATAGCTTGGAATCGGAAATCGCCTCGGTCATATAGCCTGTAGCGATTACTCGGCGAGTAATCGACCTTGGAGAGCGATTTTGACTACACTGCTTAATATATAAATGTATTAGTTCATGAACAAACCGATTTTAGAACTTTAACCCACTCAAGTACGCAAACGGGTACGCATACTTAAGTAGCCTTTCTGAGTTTGGGTTCGCCAATATGCGAACGTGTACGCATACCTTAGTACACTTCCAAAACCCAACGGAAATTCTCGGACCTATACCTTACGCAAGTATGCATACCGGTATGTGTATGTGGTACACGGAATTTCACCACTACAAGTGCGCATACGGGTATGCATACTCTAGTTCCGGTCATGGATCACATACATGCAAGAATGCACACTCTGTTCATAATCCAATGATGGTTAAGTATTCCAAACTTTATTTCAATCATTGAAACTTTCTTAGAGGATGACATTAGCCGTTTTCACATACTATTAGTATCAAAGCAATTTTCAAGATATTGAAATAATCATAACGAAACATTCCAAGTATACACAAAATGATTTCATCACACAAACCATGTAAGATGTTACTCGGCGATTTTCACATGATCATCTTTTGAATTTCGTCAAGAATATAAGATGAACTTGGTTGAAGCGAAAGCTTACCAACACATATTTCAAGAAATATGTAAGTAAGTTAATCTCAATTCGAAATCTCAAATGTGTACAATCGACAACTATATATTAATACGACTTTTGTCTTAATATAGGAGATAGAGTAGAAATAGACTTTCCAAGTGATAGATGAGTTTTACTCTCCACATTGATGAAGTTCCACAAGCTCCTTAGTAGTTCTTCGTCTTCAATTGATGAACGTCGTGAAGTCTAATGATCAACTACACAATCTATCCTAGTCAAAGACATCACTATAAGTATACTATTCAAGACTTATAGTTTTGATCACTAACATTGACAAACAAGCTTGAGATAGCAACGCTTGCGAGTTCGACCGAGCAGTGCTCTAACAATCTCCCCCTTTGTCAATTTTAGTGACAAAACTATCAATACATATGGATCACAAAATAAATATACTTTGTAGCTTCTCATCCAAATGATTGATCTCCTTGGTTCTTCAACATTACTCGAAATCTTCGTCACTTCCAAGTACTCCAATGATTCTAAATGTGTTCAACTCAGCATCATAGTTGTTGAAGATCCGTAGCTATAATAATGAGAAAACAGTTGCTCTCAATCATTGTTATACAGTGTCATAGTACCATTACACAACATCAAAGTTCAATTGTATCACAACTTTGACAACAATACTATGGTGATATGTATCACTCCCCCTTAGTCAATACTTCATCTCATAATGAAAACCACTTCCCCTCATATAATGATCCGTAAACCATATGTATTTGTAGTGTGAACTACACATTAATTCTCCCCCTTTTTGTCAATATAAATTGGCAAAGGTACGAAAACTAGTGGGATCCTCATGAAATTTTCATAGAGATACTTCATGACCAAAAGAGAACAACATACCAACTTGTTTCGATGATTTCACATAGTCGAAACTTAGTGTATTCATCAAGGAGTTTATAAAGATACAAGATAACTCCTACAATATTCCACATACGCACTCCCCACAAAGATTTGGCAATTAAGCACAAGTTCAATTAAGAACTCTCCCCCATAAAATGTCATTCCCGAAAGAACAACAAGAGCGACCTTACTTTTGCAAGAAAAGAAGGATTTCTTTGGACATTAACAAATCACATGAAACATGAATTTGTATCCAAAAATCTCAATTGAATTAACCACAAGGAAAATGATCAATTCAATTGGTCATGCTCAACATAAGAGAACTTATGGAGCAACACAGTACATACACAAATATGTGGATCAGGGAAAGACCAATACTGCGGAATAATCAAAGATTCATTATATTTTTCATCACTATTTGCACAATGACATATAATAGACTTAATCTTTGTAAACAAAAGTTCATCCTTTTTTCCATCAATATTTGCATAATGACATAAAAGGCTTAACTTTTGTAATAAAAAGTAAATTTTATCTTTTATCAATACTTTCATATCGACATATAATAGAGTTCACTTTTGAACAAATATGGGACAGTCAAGGTTCACGGACGTAAACAACATATCCCATAACAATTTGCAATATATAAAACCATAAAGATTAATACTGCAAAAATCATCTTCCAAATCAACTTTAGAATTTAAATAAATAAATCTAAAAACATTGCAATATGAAAAACGTTGGCAATAGCTATGTGTACTCACAATAATGGCTATTCCAAACCCTAGTTATCCTTCTTAAAAACACAAGAATAAATTCTCATAAGAAGTTTCCTAGACATTGAGACCTCTGAAAAATTCTTTATCGTCCCCGAACTCCTTGTTGTCAACGGCCATAGGAACATAAGGTTCATGAAGAAAAGAGTCAATTCCAACAAACCTTTTGAACTGATGCCGAACCAGGGCCTTCTGAATTTCAAGAGTTCTCAAGGAAACCTTTATTTCCTAAATCTCCTTACTTGTTTCCTCCAACTCTTCAAGAACACCAGAAAACTTCTGAGAATTTAAAGGAATAGTTCTTGGATTCCTCACATTCCTTCTTTTTCTTTTCAAAGTTGGAGGTGTTGATGGTGGTTTTTAGTCCAGGGCTAAGATTGTAAAAACCTGTATTAAATGCGACGTCGTTCTGCAAAGAAGCCGAGCCATTTAAGAGTGATGAGTACCCAAGCCTCTTTACTTACATATGTATTGAGAAATTCAGTATATGTATATAAAATTTATCCAGAATGGTGCATGTAGCAACAATCCCAAATATTCTATAAATTTTATTAAACTCCCGCTTGCATTATTCACTAATGTACAACCGGTCGAGTATTTTCCTATGCTATGTTCCCCAGCTGAACTCTTAATATTGGTATGACATGACAATTACTGTTCACTCGCAGCGGAGTAGCATAAATTTCCCGAAGTGTCAGTATTAAGATCTGCATGAAAATACTCAAGAACACGCAAGTTGTACCGCTCTCTGATAAAGAGATTTCTTGTGCTAACGCACAAATAATTTATCGAAAATTGTTTAATTTTGTGCCAGCTCACGAAATTCAATTTTCTAACCTAATTTTACCTATTTGCAAAAATTAGGTCTTTTGCGCCTTGTGCAAATATCTCAACCCTATTGTCGAGGCCAAACCTAGGTAAACTAGGAAACTGATCCGCCATGGAGCTAGTAGGAGCAAAGTCCTACCAGAAAACAAGAAACAAAAGAGGAATTGTGGCAAATAAGAGCAATGACAAAAGAGGCGCAACCACGCCACATAACCGGCCAATCCGCTTCAATAGGCGTCGCATGTGGCCGTTGGCCACGCTCCATATTTCTCTTGTCGGCCCCCTCACCCATCAACCAATCAGGTCGCTCTAAATGTGCCACACACATTTAGAATGAGGCCGGCCCCATGCTGCTTGCCCCCCTTTCTATCGACCAATCAGGTCGCTCTAAATGCGCCAAACGCATTTAGAATGAGGCCGGCCCCATGCTGCTTGCCGGCCCCATTTCCATCGACCAATCAGGTCGCTCTAAATGCGCCACACGCATTTAGAATGAGGTCGGCCCCATGCTGCTTGCCGGCCCCCTTTCCATCGACCAATCAGGTCACTCTAAATGCGCTACACGCATTTAGAATGAGGTCGGCCCCATGCTGCTTGCTGGCCCCCTTTCCATCGACCAATCAAGTCGTTCTAAATGCGCCACACATATTACAATGAGGCCAAACCACGCCAACACCTAGTGGTCGTCGCGTCAACATAGCCGCACACACTAATTAGGGCTTTGACATGCCAAACCCTAATTTGGTTAAGACCGCTATGCCGTCCCATGCCAAATAACATCACCTAGGCATTAAGTTCGATGTGGAAATTAGAGATAATATCATTGAGCCATATTTGGATCTAACACCAATATGCCAAGATATAGTAGGCGCCACTTCGCCACTATGCCACTGGCAGGTGCCGCTATGCCATTGGCAGGCGCCACTTTGCCACCTTGGCATTACGCCATTGGCAGGCGCCACCTCGCCACTTAGCCACTGGCAGACGCCACTTTGCCATTGTGCCACTAGAAGGCGCCACTTTGCCACTATGCCACTATGCAGGCGCCACTATGCCATTATGCCGCCTAGCTTGCATGCAATTGGTCAGAATAACTAGGTCTTGCACATTATACCCACTCAGCAACTTTTTGCACGTTTTTCCACGAAATACTCGAGACATCAAACATGTCACAAACTGGGGGATACTCATCATGGTATTGTTCTAACGGTTTACAGCGTGCAGCGTGCAACGCACCCATTACAAGAAAGTGTCAGGAAAGCGCGGACGGTTAAATATCAGTAAGACAATAGTGGGTGTAAGGATGACCAGTTTCCCCTCACAATGGGAACGTGATGGTGAACGGCTTCTACATAACCCCACTTATCCACTACTTAACTATCTCCACTTCCTACGAGATCAAGGGTGCTCAATGACTTGTATAAATAGGTTTTCAACCTATTTTGACCAACAACAGAGTTTTGATCAACAACACAAGTATCCAGAAAAACACCAAGAACTGATAGCTTACATTCCACAAGCCAGTTCCAAATTATGATTCAAGTCATAAAACAGCCACACCCTCAAAATTCAATATTTTGATCTGAACACCTTCTTCTCTTCCCTCCCTAAGATCAACCCTTATCCTTCACTTTGTGACCGAAGCAAGACCGGAACGGCCATTTCTTGGTTTGGGCCAGGATTGTATAAATTGATCTCTCAAATCTAAAGTATTCCAGTGCAGTGCATTTGTTTAGGGTTTAGATTCGTTTCTCGGCACACCCAAATTTACCAAAACCAGCAAAATCAGTTTTTACCCCAAAACAACTGGCGACCACAGTGGGAGATTCATCTCTCGGTTGCAAAATCAGTTTCTCATGATTCATTCCATTTTTCTCAATTTAAAAAGGGTGGATCTTAGATCCAATTCAATCATTAAACTCAATTTAGGTTCAACATCCAATTTCAATTCCGGTGTTCTGTTCGCTAAGAAGCTTCACAAAAATGCTATTTCAAGCAATGCTACTGGAAATGCCTTGGATAGCTGAGCACCAGTAAATCTCCCATATGAAAGGACCATAAAGCCGCGTGAAGACGTGATTACTACTTAGGAAGGCACAATGGATTCTCTCGAGGTCTGATGGAGCAGCAGCCAAATCTGCAACACCATAAGTGTTATATGGAGCAAGCCGGAAACGCCTCAAATTTATCACCGATATTAATGTATCCAGGGTCCACACTCAGGGAGATAAAAGGAAGATTCGCATAGCCGTTGTTCCAGCATAGAGATAGTCGACAACAAATCTCAACACCAATGGAGTCCTATAAAGGCACCTGCAGAGATCACGAAAGCGAGGGTCTATCTCCATTCCACCACTACTACCATTTTATGGTCAGGAGTATCCACTATCACTTCATCAGCAAAATGTATAGATCCAGACCATGGCGCAATTCTGGGAATTCGTACATCTACAATAATAAAGGAGGCTTGACACATCTTCAAATCCTTCATAGGGGTTCGCCTATTATGCCGACCCAAGCAATAACAAGCCTGGGACATCTTCAGATCTACTGGAGCCGACACATCAAGAGAGCATCCTCAAGAAGATAGTGGTGCCCGCACCATCATGTCAGGAAAGAATCCGCGGCCGAGATAACTTCACGCAGAGGAAGATTCGAGAAGTTTTTGCACCAAAAGGATACATGTTTCCCATATTTCTTTTGCCCAGGGAAGCGGGTAATGCTGAAGAGTTCTCCAAATTTCCTACCGGAAGAACCTACACCGGGATGTTCCAGCAAAATAACAGGCATCTCGATGACCACGTCAAGAGATCAAGAATTGAAGCCCTCGATTTCCAAGTATATTGCTGGTACTAACACATCAAAAGATAACTCACAAAGAGAGACACCTCATCAGCAGCGTCACCCACGGACATGGCATGTGGTTTAGAAAGGTTACGGGTCGTTTTGCAAGAACTCCGTAAGAAACTTTTTTACACTGCCCTCCGGAAGAATTGAAACTAGTGCTAATTGGTGATGAATCTTGGAGTGATACATATACCAAACGATTCGTATGGAAGTCTTCTACAACATACTAAAAGGGCACATCAATCCTATGAATGAGCTATAAATAGAAACCGAAACTCTCGACTACGTGACAGCTGAAAAACCTACATAATTCTTCCTGGAAAGTTCTGAATTCTCGGTGTCATGTACTTTTCACCCACCAAACGGACTCCGAATGAATAAATTATTTTTGCAAAAGTTAGATTTTCCTCTTAACAAAAGAATGAGAGGTCAATCACCTCATTCTGATATTGTACGAAGATTTTGCGGCCGTTTTGGCAAGAAGACACGAATCTGAAATTTTCATCGAGTCAATACACTAAGGTCGCAGGCAAGCAACAATAGGCAAGCTGCCGCACGCAGAATCATGAAGAGCTACTTCGCCGAAATAAGAAAATAGAAGGATAAGAAGAAATAACCTCATAGACATAAGTTATATTAAAAGGAGGAATCCTTCTTTCCGAGCAAATCCTTGCGTGTTACCAGAGTCCGTGGCCGTGGCCGCCACGCCACTCCCTCCTGCCAAAGATCGTGTCGTAGCCGCCATTCCTTTCTACCAAGGATCATGTCGTAGCCGCCACTCCTTCCTGCCAAGGTTTGTGCCCGTAGACGCCACTCCTTCCTGCCAAGGTTCGTGCCCGTAGCCGCCACTCCTTCCTGCCAAGGATCGTGTCGTAGCCGCCACTCCTTCCTGCCAAGGATCGTGACGTGGCCGCTACACTCCTCCCTGTCAAGGATCGTGATTGCAGCCAGCCAAGGTTCGTAGTTGTGGCCACTTTTTGTCCCATACCGCCAAAGATCATGGTCGTGGACAGTTTTACTCGCTTACACATCCAGCCAATCCCTTTGCTTCCATGGACGCCCGTGCAATTCCAGCCAACCTACTTTGTTCCCATGACAATGTAGTCTCTTGTGATCACAGCTGCTGCCAAGAACCTTTCCTACTCGTTTGTTGATACCAACCAGAGCTTCACCATAGCAACAACCACTACAAAGGTAATCTGTACTTCTCCATATTTTAGTTTCACATGGAAGAAGTAATAGAGTCACCAGTACGGATGCAAGTTGGTGATATCTTTATCATGGTCAACCCGCCGACCATACAAGATAGAAACATGTAAACCATACTTGGGGACTGAGGCTCTACACGGAATCCCTTCACTTTCAAGCTCAGAAGATACGGTCAACCAAAAAGTCATAGCCACGACAAGGTCATCTACTCTTCAAAGGTGTAGCGTAAGGATATCATCACCTCTCTGTCTGGAAGGTGCCTGCAACACTTTACGAGGCCGCGACGGATCCCAAGCCTACTCAGCGAAAACAACTTCAGTAACTAAAGAGAAATGCGACTGGGGGCTGCTCATCGCATTCCATCCCCGACAACAATCAAAGATTCATGAGATAACTCCATAGACACGGCTGAAACATTTTTCTTGAAGAAACAGGGGGAGCCACGATTAACAACATAACTCTCCCACTTCTACCTCTTCATTATCTAGTATATTTCGTCCATGTGATGTTCCAAGCATCTCAGCATCGCATCCAGGAGAGTACAATAAGCTTGTATCAAATCCCATAGGCGTGGATTCAAGGTGATACAATCAAAGTAGGCTACACTTGGGAACTGGAGCCTCCTTCGGTTTAAAAGTTTAAACGCAGTTACCACCTTACCATCGAATGCAGTAGAAGCACATCTTCCACGAGAAAATAGGCTCAGGATAATTACACATGGGGACTACCAGCATGGGATGCCTTCACTTCCCTCAACCAAGTTATTTCTGATGTCAACATCGTCACTGTCGAAGCTTTACGAGCCGCAGGAATTTCTCAGCATGAAGCCGTACACGTGCATCAAAGACTCCCAAAAGCACGCCGCAGAGATATTCACATATCCGGCCACGCCATCGGATCTATGACCAGACAGAAGTGTAACTGGGGACTGCTCATCGCATCCCATTCGATACAATAGTCCAAGATGCAGAAGATGGTTCGAAGGATGTCGCTTGGAATGAAGTTCTTGAAGACTTGATAGCAGCACGTCGGCAACGGGCATACCTCTCGGCTCGTCTACTTCACCCAACGGCTCCGGAAGATTTCGACCATACAAGCATCCACATCATATCATCATCGCAATCAGAAAGGCAAGAATAAGCCTTCCAGACACCGGCTCAGCAGTCCAGACACCAAATAACTTAAAGTCAAGGACGAATCAACAACGCAGCTACACTCTCCAAGATTAGCCCTAACATGATCATTGCCGAACATATATTTCATCCATCCATCCCAGGAGCGGAGTGGAGTTTGGGTAAATTTTGAAACCCACTGGAGAGGTTAGATACTCGTTCTTCTGGAGACAGAACCTTATTACACATTCTGGAGAAGATCGATGGTACTGTTGGCTACATGCGCAAAAGAGAAAAGAGCACATACCTTGAGTTCTACTGGCTCGCCTTGCTGTTGATTATAACTATTGGAGATTGCTTTGTTGCCATTGTTACTCGCTCTTCCGCTGCTAATAAAGAACTTAATTCACACCGAGCTAAATATCCAAATTTGATCAACTACTCATGGATATTACACTCGCAGCTAAAATACGAGAACAAGATGTACTTACCTTGCTGTCGATGATTGGCACGCTCGTGATGGAGCTGCTGATAGTGACGAAGAGGAGCCGTCTACCGCAGACGAAAGCATGGAGCCAGACGAGCAAAAAAAACGGAAAAGGGTTGATACCCCTTTTTATATGAACAGAGTTTCCAAAAGAAAGATTCCTTCTTGCTCCATTAACGGAAATAGATGGTTGGGCCCATATAACTCATGCTCCATAGCCGAGCTAGCAACATGCTACTACGAAGATCACTGGTCGCGTTGTCCCGTTGCTGAAGGACGATTAGAATTTTCCCGGTAATATCTACCTGCTTTATCTTTTCAATTTTAATCCTGACTGTCACCATCTAGTGCTTACCCCGCAACAATGTCACTGTTACGTGCTAAGCAGTGGACTTAATGTTGATGGTGGTTTTTAGTTCATGGCTAAGATTGTAAAAACCTGTATTAAATGCGCCTTCGTTCTGCAAAGAAGCCGAGCCATTTAAGAGTGATGAGTGCCCAAGCCTCTTTACTTACATATGTATTGAGCAATTCGGTATATGTATATAAAATTTATCCAGAATGGTGCATGTAACAACAATCCCAAATATTCTATAAATTTTATTAAACTCCCGCTTGCATTATTCACTAATGTACATCCGGTTGAGTATTTTCCTATGCTATGTTACCCAACTGAACTCTTAATATTGGTATGACATGACAATTACTGTTCACTCGCATCGGAGTAGCACGAATTTCCCGAAGTGTCAGTATTAAGATCTGCATGAAAATACTCAAGAACACGCAAGTTGTACCGCTCTCTGATAAAGAGATTTCTTGTGCCAACGCACAAATAATTTATCAAAAACTGTTTAATTTTGTGTCAGCTCACGAAATTCAATTTTCTAACCTAATTTTATCTATTTGCAAAAATTAGGTCTTTTGCGCCTTGTGCAAATATCTCAACCCTATTGGTCGAGGCCAAAACTAGGTTAACTAGGAAACTGATCCGCCATGGAGCTAGTAGGAGCAAAGTCCTACCAGAAAATAAGAAACAAAAGAGGAATTGTGGCAAATAAGAGCAATGACAAAAGAGGCATGGCCACGCCACGTAGCCGACCAATACGCTCCAATAGGCGTCGCCTGTGGCCGTTGGCCACGCTCCCTGTTTCTCTTGCCGGCCCCCTCTCCCATCGACCAATCAAGTCGCTCTAAATGCGCCACACACATTTAGAATAAGGCCGGCCCCATGCTGCTTTCCGTCCCCCTTTCCATCGACCAATCAGGTCGCTCTAAATGTGTCACACGCATTTAGAATGAGGCCGGCCCCATGCTGCTTGTCGGCCCCATTTCTATCGACCAATCAGGTCGCGCTAAATGCGCCACACGCATTTAGAATTAGGCCGGCCCCCTTTCCATCGACCAATAAAGTCGCTCTAAATGCGCCACACGCATTTAGAATGAGGTCGGCCCCATACTGCTTGCCAGCCCCCTTTCCATCGACCAATCAGGTCGGTCTAAATTGGTCACACGCATTTAGAATGAGGCCGGCCCCATGCTGCTTGTCGGCCCCCTTTCCATCGACCAATCAGGGCGCTCTAAATGTGCCACCTGCATTTAGAATGAGGCCGGCCCCATGCTGCTTTCCGGCCCCCTTTCTATCGACCAATCAGGTCGCTCTAAATGCGCCACACGCATTTAGAATGAGGTCGGCCCCATGTTGCTTGTCGGCCCCCTTTTCATCGACCAATCAGGTCGTTCTAAATGCGCCACACGCATTTAGAATGATTCCAAACCGCGCCAACACCTAGTGTTCGTCGCGTCAACATAGCCGCACACACTAATTAGGGATTTGACATGCCAAACCCTAATTTGGTTAAGACCGCTATGACGTCCCATGCCAAATAACATCACATAAGCATTAAGTTCGATGTGGCAATTATAGCTAATATCATTGAGCCATATTTGGATCTAACACCAATATGCCAAGATATAGTAGGCACCACTTCGCCACTATGCCACTGGCAGGTGCCACTTTAGAATACCGTTATTATCCTCAGTATTTATGCTTTCTTTGCTATTTTTCGTGTGAATTATGTATCTTATGCTTGATTTTGAGTTTATTAGGTGCAATGGAGTCTTTATATGCAAAAGAAGGAGAAAACATCCATTTGGAGCAGAAAGAGAAAACATGTCAAGTCACAGGCGGGCGAAACTTGGAGCTAGTTGTCAGCAAAAGTGGCGAGGAATGAACTGTCAGTCTCGTGCAACCGACAATTGAGAAAACAGAATGGACAGTCAGATTTCTTGGCTGACAGGCTAAATACCACTATGTGGCCCTTATCCTGATATGCTGGGTGTCAATAGCAATTCCTATTCCTACAATCAACTTACAGACCTATAGGTCGAGTTTCTCAGACAACTTACCACTCACCTCAAATTCAGAGAAGAACAGGTCGCCGCTGTCTGAAAGAGGAATCGAGAAATGGTGAATCAAGCTGTCGCTGCTGGATTAAGAGATTGAGAGAAGGCATCTGAGATGAATTAGAATTTGAGATCGAAATGGAGCCAGGTGAGATGAATCTAAAACTAGGGTTTGTGGTTGTTCTGCTGGTGGTATCAGTGGATGATTCGGTTGAATTAGAAGAAGAGAAGATGAAATTGAAGAGGGGTTTTGAGAGAACTCGATTTCAAAGAAATGATGGGTCTATCTCTATTGTGAATTACAGGGAGAAGATGGTGCTCTTAAGGAACATATTTAGGGTTTGTTTCTGTGACTTTGAAGAAGTTGAAGATTGAAGATGGAAAATTTGGGACTGCAGCTGAAGTAGAAAGTGAAGGTCTTAATGATGATGCAAATCCAGTTGGTGTTGATTTGCAGGTTGGATGTTGCAGCAGCAGGAAGCTGCAAGGATGAGTTGGGTTACAATTGAGATGATGCTGGTGCTGTCAATTGGATTGCGGGCTGACTGTGGCAGAATGGAAGATTTGATGCTGTGAATGGGGTTTCACATGGAACTGAGTTCCAGTGGTGTTACCAGGTTTGTCTAAGGCAATACAGGTGGAAGTCTAGTTCTGTTGAGGCTACAAAAGAATAACTTGATGTTGTTGTGGTTTGAAGTGGGATCTGAAGCTTGCAGAAATGTTTAGGCACTGGTGGATTTAGGCTGCAGTGGAGATTGCAGGGAGCTTGAACTGGACTTATGCTGGTGTGTTGATTACATGCAATGAAAGATTACAGGGTTGAATATGGTTTGAATCTGTGTAAGAACATGAGAAGATGGGATTTGAGCTATAAGGGCATGAGTCAAGGTTGAGGCAAGAATAGTTGGTGGTTCTAGCAGGGACTTGAATTGGGTTTTGCTAAAATAGCAAGGGCTGAGTTGTAGTGCAGCCTCCAGAACAGGGAGAAGAATTGGGATATGTAGATGTATGCACTGGTGGAATTACAGTTGGTGGTGATAATTGTGCTAGCAATGGAGGAGCTGAGAGAACCTAGATGTATGTGTAGGTATATGGAAGATTGCAGGTGGTTGCTGCCAGGGTTTGATAATGCTTGAATGACAGGCATTAAACTGCAGTTTCGAGATGGAGTCCAGTGTTGGTACACGAGAGAATGAATTAGGGTCATTTGTGAAGCTCAATGAAGGCAAGTTGAGATTGTGCTGCGAGATGGAAGACTGGCAGGGAGTTGCTGAGAAGGAGCTGGTGGCTGTGAGCTGTGCTGATATGATTTGGAAATATCAGCTGGTGTTGAATGGAGCTGAGCAGCTACAGGCAAGGAAGGACAAGTGCAACACAGGTGGTGGATGAATATTCTGAGTTTGTGCAATGCTGGGAGATGGAGCATTGGTGTTGAGGTTGGCTAGGCAGGCCAAGATGGCTAGAATGGCAGCTGATGTTGCAGGATGCCAAGGGATGAAACATGCTGGTGGTAGTCACAGTGGAGCTGAAGCAGAGCTGCAATGGAGGATTTAGTTGGATGTATGGTCATGGCCTGGGAAGGGTTCAGCTGGATGGGAAGAATGAGATCGAAGTGGCAGGTGGTTGAAGTTGGCAGTTTCTGGTGACTGTAATGAGGAGCTGGGGAGTGTTCCTGAAATTGGAGGGATTCAGGTGATGTTGCATAGTCTGAGGTGGTGTTAGTGGCAGTGGCTCGACTCGGATGCGCTAGTGGTATGCCTAAGACTGAAGCAATTGAGTTGAAGATTACAGGGCAGGATAGATGGTGCAATGCAGGGCCATTATGGCTGGGTACACAAGGATTGTGCATCTCAGGAATTGGCCAGTGCAAATGACTCATGCCAAGTCTACTCAGACCAGTTAGACCTGATTCCATCTGATTGCACCCTGATTCAGGTCTGACTCTGAGATGAGTCATCTACCGAGTTGACCCGCCGAACCTACCGAGTTGACCCGCCGATCCTACCGAGTTGATTCACTGAACCGGTGACCGGGTGGACTTTGCCGGTCACCGAAGCCGTTTTTCGGACATATTCCGGCCAGTGCACCCGTTTTCCGGCGAACGATTTTTGGGTCATATTTTCACATGGGTTTCTCGCACATGGTTCATGGGCTTGGTGGACTTTTTGGTGATGGATTTTGAAGACCTAATTTTGGAAAGTTGGAAGGCTATAAAAAGAAGAAGTTTCTATTCTTTTTCGGCATCACGTATTTTCTACTGGAGTTTTGGAGGAGAGCGATTCTACTAGGGTTTGCTTCCATTTTATTTTACATGTTCTTCATCTTATTTTTGATAATAATTATGTTGAATAAAAATACTATGAGTAACTAAATACCTATTATTGGTTATGGGATAATAAGTGGATTTCACAAATAAGATTTGATTCAATGTATTAGTTTTGTCTCGGTAATTTATTGATTATGATTCATGGTTTATAATGTTTATGATTTGATAGTTTGTTTGGTTGAGTCCTAATCAATCCGATCTACTTTCATATCTAGAGCTATATTAGGGCTTTCAATACGAAACGTTGTCTATCCCCGATTTTGAGTAGCATAAATGTGGGTAGTGCTTGTAGTGATATATCCTACTAGTCACATATGAATCATAACTTGGGTTAAATCGAATTAGTGCTTTTACACATTTTGGTTGCCTTGATTAGTCTTATTCCATAGAACTCATTGCTTTTAGGGAGTTAAATCTAATTGTGCTTTTACACTTTGGGTTGCTTTCTAGGAAGAATTCACATATGCATCTTTTAATGTGGTTATGATGAAATCAGGGAATTAGCGGGATACTCTTGCGATCAAGGTATCCTAGGACTTTTAGTAAATGAGAGATTAAAATTTCAATTCTAGTCATTGTTGATAATTCGAGTTTGTGAATGAAACTATCCCGTGACCAATACTTTCTCCTTATTGATAAATTTTATTATTACTTTGCTTTCAAGTTATTTTTATTGCTTTGAAACATCAACATCCCCCCTTGGTTACTAAGAAACTGAAAATTTGCATAACAACATAAGCCTCTCTGTGGATACGAACTCTTTCTTATTGCATACTACTTTATTTTAGTGAAGCAAGAAAGTGAAATTATTTTTGACCTAGTGACAACCGATCAAATTTTAGCGCCATTGGGAGGCATACGGCTTGTTATTAAGTTTTTAGTTTTTTTTTACAATTTTTGCTTTTATACTTGCTTTTCGTTTATTGTCTTGTTTCTCACTTGTTTGCGAAATTGTTTTTCGTGTACTAATCCCACGGCTTCCAAAGATTGGAATTATCAAAGGTGCGGGATAGCTACTCGAAGAGGCACAATACTCCAACCAAGGCAAGACACAACGGAAGAACAAGTCTTGGAAGTAGAACACGAAGCTCTTCATCGAGAAGAGGAAGAAGAGGTTCCATTCGTAGGAGAACCACTAATTGAAGAGGAAGAAGCAATGGGTGACAATGCGAACTGCGTACACTCAAGGATTTGGCTTCTCATAGGCTTGATGCACAACAATGGTGTATCCAAACAAACTCAACTTTCGAGATCAACCCGGGCTGCTTTAGGGAGTTGCCAAAGTTTCATGGTATGGCGAATGAGGACCCAAACAAGCATCTCATGGAGTTCCATACCATTGTCAAGGCTATGCTTCCAAATGAGACCAAGTCGATGGTGCAATGATGAAAGTTTTTCCATTTTCTATGGTGGACGAAGTGCTAAGGATTGGTTGTATTGTTTGCCACCTCGGGAGTGTCACTACATGGAACGGTTTGAAGAAACTCTTTTTAGAGAGGTATTTTCTGCGTCAAAGGCCACTCAAATTCGCAAAGAGATTTGTGGAATAAAGCAACATGTGGGAGAATCATTGTATGAATGTTGGGAGAGATACAAGAGATTGGTTGCAAGCTGTCCACACCATCAAGTTAGTGATGCTATGATAATCCAATACTTCTACGAAGGTCTTCAATCAAGTGATAGATATCTTCTAGACGCTGCGGGTGGTGGTGCACTAGTGAACAAGACGGTGGCCCAAGCTGCCGAGTTGATTGAAAGCATGGCTGCGAACTCGCAACAATTCTACACAAGAGGTGAACCAATGGTAAGGCAGGTGCATGAAGTTAGTGATTCATCATCATCACACCGTGATCAAAGGATGGAAAATATGGAGCAAATGATACAAAGGATGGCTGCGGTTATTCTACCTTCACATGGTGAAGAGATGGAGCAAGCTAGTGCGGTTTTTCCAAACCAACAAAGAAGGTATGATCCCTACTCCAACACCTACAATCCGGATGGAGAGATCATCCAAATTTTCACTATGCCAACAAGCAAGGTGCGGTCCAACAACCAAATTTCAATCGTTCGAGTGGATTTCAACCACAACAACAACAATTCCAACAACAACAAAGAATAATTTCAACCGCAACAACAACAATTTCAAGAACCACAACAATCGGTTCAAGGTTAGATATCGATGCAAAGTTACATACAATGATGCAAGGTATTTCTACCATGTTCAAGGAGAGCCAACAAGAAACTAAGAGTGCTATCAAGGATTTGCAGACTCAAGTAGGCTCCATGGCGGTTGATATCAACAATTTGAAGGCACAAAATAGTGGGAGACTTCCTTCTCAACCTATCAACCCAAAAGAGGGTGTTAATGCAATTACATTGAGAAGTGGTACACAACTTGTGCAACCCGAAGTTGCTGATTTGGGTGAAGAGGAAGCTCCAAAGGAGCCGGTTTGGAAGAAAAGAGGATGAAATTCCCAAACACTCGAGGTACCAATTCCTAACTCTAAAACTCCGGTTTCTACTTATGTTCCTCCTATACCTTTTCCTCATGATTTGCAAGTTCAAAGAAGGCGGAACTAGAAAAGGATATTTTAGACGTTCTTAGGAAGATTCATGTGAATATACCACTCCTTGATGCTATCAAGCAAGTTCCCAAGTATGCAAAAGTGTTGAAGGACTTGTGTACCAATAAGCAAAGGCTCAAAGGTAATGAAGTGTTGAGTGTGGGGGAGAATGCTTCGGCAATCTTACAACACAAACTCCCACCTAAATGCAAAGACCCGGGTAGCTTTGACATTCCCGTCACAATTGGTAACACCACTTTTAATAAAGCAATGTTGGATTTAGGTGCATCCGTTAATGTTATGCCCGCATCTATGTACAATTCACTTAATCTAGGTCCTTTGAAAAGGCCGGAATTGTGTTGCAATTAGCCGATCGTTCTAATGTCTACCCAATGGGTATTGTCGAGGATGTTCTTGTGCGGGTTAATCAACTTGTATTCCCACTGACTTTTGTGTGTTAGAGATGGATGAAGGTTCACCTGGACTCGTCTCTTCCATTGCTTCTTGGGCATCCCTTCATGAAAACGGCGAAAACCATTATTGATGTGGACAAGGGAACGTTGACTATGGAGTTCGATGGAGAAATAATACGTTTCAACATTTTCGAGACGATGAGATATCCTAGTGATGTCCACTCTTGTTTCTCCGTTGATGTTTTGGATACATTGGCTCAACAAGTGTTTTAATTGAATCATGATGATGCTTTGGAAACTGTTTTAACTACAACCATGGATGACGGTGTTGAGTGTGGTAACGAAGTTAAGGAAGCCCTTGGTGATCTCAACTCACTACAAGGATGTCCTAAACTCACAATATCTCTTTTATTTCTTTACCACGCAGTGATGAACAACTTTTACCTTCTATTGTTAAATCTCCAAAGTTGGAATTGAAACCTCTTCCAAGTCACTTAAAGTACTTGTACTTGGGTGATAATGAAGAGTTACCTGTGATTGTTTCTAACGAGCTTAGTGAATTACAGAGCAAAAACTTCTACGGGTGTTAAGGAAGCACAAGACGGCCATAGGATGGACAATCGCCGACATCAAGGGTATAAGCCTGGTTTGTATGCATAAGATTCGTTTGGAGGACGATGCAAAGCCTACAAGGGACGCGCAACGTCGTTTGAACCCTCCCATGATGGAAGTTGTGAAAAAGGAGATACTCAAGCTCTTGGAAGTGGGTGTTATCTACCCCATATCGATAGCAATGGGTGAGCCCTACAAGTTGTACCAAAGAAATCGGGGTAACGGTGGTAGAGAATGATGAAAATGAACTTGTCCCAACTCGTGTGCAAACCGGTTGGAGGGTTTGTATTGATTATAGAAAGTTGAATGCCACTACTAGGAAGGATCATTTTCCTTTACCCTTTATTGATCAAATGCTTGAACGTTTAGTTTGGACATGCTTATTATTGCTTCCTTGATGGTTATTCAGGGTACAATCAGATTGTGATAAAGATCGGGAGGACCAAGAGAAAACTACTTTCACTTGTCCTTTCGGCACTTTTGCTTATAGAAGGATGCCTTTTGGCTTGTGCAATGCTCCAAAACACCTTTGAAAGGTATATGGTAAGTATTTTCTCCGAGTATGTTGAAAACATCATTGAAGTGTTTATGGATGACTTTAGTGTCTTTGGTGATTCATTTGACCTATGTTTGAACAACTTGTCATTAATCCTTGAAAGATGTGTTGAAACAAATCTTGTGCTAAATTGGGAGAAGTGCCATTTCATGGTAACTCATGGCATAGTTTTAGGCCATATAATATCTTCTAAGGGCTTGGAAGTTGATAAAGCTAAGATAGACCTTATTCGTGTTTCTAACCCCCTCCCACTACGGTGAGGGAGATACGTTCTTTTCTTGGTCATGCAGGTTTCTATCGTAGATTTATCAAGGATTTTTCCAAGATAGCATCACCACTTTGCAATTTATTGCAAAAAAGATGTGGTTTTTAACTTCGATGAGAAGTGTATGGCGGCATTCAATCGTTTGAAAGAACTTTTGATTTCAGCCCTATCATTAAACCACCGGATTGGAGCAAGCCGTTTGAGCTAATGTGTGATGCTAGTGACTACGCGGTTGGTGCGGTGCTTGGGCAACGTGAGGGAAGATACCTCATGCTATTTACTATGCTTCTAGAACGTTAAATGAAGCCCAACAAAACTACACAACCACTGAAAAAGAGTTTTTAGCTATTGTATTTGCATTGGAGAAATTTCGCTCTTATCTAATTGGTACAAAAGTTGTTGTCTTTTCTGACCATGCAGCTCTTAGGTACTTGCTAATGAAGAAAGAAGCGAAACCAAGGCTCATACGATGGATTCTACTTCTACAAGAGTTTGATATTGAAATCAAGGACAAGAAAGGCATTGAGAACACCGTTGCGGATCACTTGAGCCGCCTTCTTGTGGACAAGGAAGCTATCCCATTGCGTGAAAGTTTCCGGATGAGCAACTATTCTCAATTGCCTTTGGAGAACCATGGTACGCCGATATTGTGAATTACTTGGTAACTAAACAAATCCCGAAGAACTTGTCTCGTCTTTGAGAGGGACAAACTTAAGAGGTTAGGGAACCGATACATATGGGATGATCCATACTTATGGAAACATGGCAGCGACCAAGTAATAAGAAGGTGCGTTCCCAGAATCCGAGTTTAATTCTATCTTGTCATTTTGTCACTCCTATGCTTGCGGAGGACATTTTGGAAGTAAAAGAACCGCTTACAAGGTACTTGAAAGCGGTTTCTATTGGCCAACCTTGTTTAAGGATGCATATACATTTTGTACAACTTGTGATAGGTGCCAAAGAATGTGCAATCTAGGTGCCCGAAATCAAATGCCACAAACTTTTATTCAATTTATTGAAGTTTTTGATGTATGGGGTATAGATTTTATGGGTCCTTTTGTCAACTCGCATGGGAATTATTACATCTTACTTGCTGTTGATTATGTCTCTAAATGGGTGGAGGCTAAGGCCACCCCTACTAATGATTCCAAGGTTGTTTGATTTTGTGCAAACTAATATTTTTGCAAGGTTTGGAATTCCAAGAGCCATAATTAGCGATGGAGGTTCTCACTTCAACAACGGTTTTTACAAAGCTTGTTGAAGAAGTACAATGTGTCGCACAAGGTTGCAACACCTTATCATCCTCAAACAAATGGACAAGCCGAGGTGTCTAATCGGGAGGTGAAATCCATACTTGAGAAGACGGTGAATCCAACAAGGAAAGATTGGAGCATGCGGCTAAATGATGCTTTGTGGGCATATAGAACCGCATACAAGACACCTATTGGGATGTCTCCCTTTAGGCTTGTGTATGGTAAACCTTGTCACTTACCCGTGGAGATTGAGCATAAGGCGTTTTGGGCGATTAAACAATGCAACATGGAGATGGATGGGGCTGGAAAGCAAAGGAAGTTGCAACTCCAAGAGCTAGAAGAGCTTCGCAATGATGCATTTGAAAGCTCTCGCATTTATAAGGAAAAAACGAAGGCCTTTCATGATACTATGATTTCTAGAAAACAATTTTGTGTTGGGCAGAAAGTGCTTTTGTTTAATACTCGCTTGCATTTATTTCCGGGTAAATTAAGGTCACGATGGATCGGACCTTTTATTGTTACTAATGTGTTTTCTCATGGTGCAGTAGAAATTCGTAGCATTGCTACAGGCAAGGAACTTAAAGTTAACGGGCACCGTTTGAAACCATATTATGAGAATTTCACTTCCGAAGTGGTGGAAGGAGCTAATTTTGTGGATGCACTCCCTCTGGAGGAGTCATAGAAAGCAAGGAGATAGTCGGGCTGACGACTTTAAACCAAGCGCTAAGTGGGAGGCAACCCACCGGTTTTGTATTTTCCCTTTATCTTTTTATTTTTAAGCATTTTATCTTTATTTTCTTGTTTTTGCATATCATTTATGAATTTCCCACCTTGAACCTTCTTTGGATGATTCAATTTTACATTGAGGACAATGTAAAGTTTAAGTGTGGGGGAGCATTTATATGTTTGTATAGTTTGTTTTATGCGTTTAGTAGTTTTATGCAAAAAAAAAAAAAAAAAAAAAAAAAAAAAAAATTGTGCTTTTTTGAACTCCGAAATCTAGAAACTTGTGCCTTTAGGATGACACCATTAGTGGATGGAACCATTTTGAATGCAGGAGTTGAGGAACCAATTAACTAAAAGGGACGAACATAGCTCATGAAATCATAAATTATATGATAGTTGTTACCATATCTCGGAATATCACCATATCACATGCTATTTTTATTTTTCCATATTTTTCTATTGTTCTCTAAGTGCTTTGGTGGGTCACTAAAAATCGAGTTGTTATTGCTGCTAGGATGATTAGAGTGATTGAGTTGCTAGAAAAAAGAAAAAGAAAAGAAAAAAAAAAAAAGAGACCGACCAATTAGACCAAAACGGAATAAGAATGACACTTGGGAATAGCAGTATGTGTGTAACGTAGTCCCTGTCTCCGTCGCCTAAACAAGCGTGGAATGCAGGATCCAAGGCAACTATCACGTACTTGCCGGCAAGAAGCATGCGCTTGGATCCAGTTTGATCTAATCATGCCGTCTAAAAAAAAAAGGAAAAAGAAAAAAAAAGTGAAAAAAAAAAAAAAAGTATTATATTTGGTGAATAAAGTCACTCCTGGTTCCCTTGTATATGCCAGTAAGTTGACGTAGAAATAAGTTTGTTGACCACTGGTTCCCTTGTATATGCTAGTGTGTTGATACTAGAATTGACCAAGTAGCTCAATCCAATAGGATTAGGTTCATCTTAGCAGTGACCTTCAGACAGATATGGGAAACATCGAACACTTGTGAACATCCGCCAACATCTACATCTATATCCATCTTCTTAATCTTTTCATTGTGATTGTGGTTTGTTAGTTTCCGAGTATTGTGGCTTGTTCGACTATCTAATTAAAGCTTTATTTACTTAATTATGAACTGAATTTGCGCAAGGTACCTCCTCCTGTAGTCATTTTGGATTCGTTCATTGATTTGTCACAAATAGACGGAGTTGGAAATATAGGTTTTGTAGGCAGACCTCTTGTAAACCTTCACGAGACTATAACTCGTCCACTAGGGACACCTAGGGGTTTAAAGGCTTGTTATTTATGCTAAAATTAACCGTAGCCTCGACGTCACGGAGTTGTATGTATTCGTTTTAGTTTTGTTTTGTTTGATTTGCTCGAGGACTAGCAAAGTCTAAGTGTGGGGGAATTTGATAGGTGTAGAATACACCGTATTTATTATCTAGTATTTATGCTTTCTTTGCTATTTTTCGTGTGAATTATGTATCTTATGCTTGATTTTGAGTTTATTAGGTGCAATGGAGTCTTTATACGCAAAAGAAGGAGAAAACATCCATTTGGAGCAGAAAGAGAAAACATGTCAAGTCACAGGCGGGCGAAACTTGGAGCTAGTTGTCAGCAAAAGTGGCGAGGAATGAACTGTCAGTCTCGTGCAACCGACAATTGAGAAAACAGAATGGACAGTCAGTTTGCTGAAACTGACAGGCTAAATACCACTATGTGGCCCTTATCCTGATATGCTGGGTGTCAATAGCAATTCCTATTCCTACAATCAACTTACAGACCTATAGGTCGAGTTTCTCAGACAACTTACCACTCACCTCAAATTCAGAGAAGAACAGGCCGCCGTCTGAAAGAGGAATCGAGAAATGGTGAATCAAGCTGTCGCTGCTGGATTAAGAGATTGAGAGAAGGCATCTGAGATGAATTAGAATTTGAGATCGAAATGGAGCCAGGTGAGATGAATCTAAAACTAGGGTTTGTGGTTGTTACTTGGTGGTATCGGTGGATGATTCGGCTGAATTAGAAGAAGAGAAGATGAAATTGAAGAGGGGTTTTGAGAGAACTCGATTTCAAAGAAATGATGGGTCTATCTCTATTGTGAATTAAAGGGAGAAGATGGTGCTCTTGAGGAACATATTTAGGGTTTGTTTCTGTGACTTTGAAGAAGTTGAAGATTGAAGATGGAAAATTTGGGACTGCAATTTAAGTAAGAAAAGTGAAGGTCTTAATGATGATGCAAATCCAGGTTGGTGTTTGATTTGCGGGTTGGATGTTGCGGCGACGGGAAGGCTGCGAGGATGAGTTGGGTTACAATTGAGATGATCTTTGGTCTTTGTCAATTGGATTGCAAATGTGTATGCGAGAATGGAAGATTTGATCTTTGTGAATGGGGTTTCACATGGAACTGAGTTCCAGTGGTGTTACCAGGTTTGTCTAAGGCAATACAGGTGGAAGTCTAGTTCTGTTGAGGCTACAAAAGAATAACTTGATGTTGTTGTGGTTTGAAGTGGGATCTGAAGCTTGCATAAATGTTTAGGCCTTTGGTGGTTTAGGGCTGCGGTGGAGATTGCGAGAGCTTGAACTGGACTTATCTTTGGTGTGTTGATTACATGCAATGAAAGATTACGGGGGTTGAATATGGTTTGAATCTGTGTAAGAACATGAGCAGATGGGATTTGAGCTATAAGGGCATGAGTCAAGGTTGAGGCAAGAATAGTTGGTGGTTCTAGCAGGGACTTGAATTGGGTTTTGTTGAAATAGCAAGGGCTGAGTTGTAGTGCAGCCTCCAGAACAGGGAGAAGAATTGGGATATGTAGATGTATGCACTGGTGGAATTACAGTTGGTGGTGATAATTGTCTTGGCAATGGAGGAGCTGAGAGAACCTAGATGTATGTGTAGGTATATGGAAGATTGCAGGTGGTTGCTGCCAGGGTTTGATAATGCTTGAATGACAGGCATTAAACTGCAGTTTCAGAGGGAGTCTGGTGTTGGTACACAGAGAATGAATTAGGGTCGCTGTGAAGCTCAATGAAGGCAAGTTGAGATTGTCTTTGCTTTGAGATGGAAGACTGGCAGGGAGTTCTTTGAGAAAGGAGCCGGTGGTGGGAGGTGTCTCTTTGATATGATTTGGAAATATCAGCTGGTGTTGAATGGAGCTGAGCAGTTACAGGCAAGGAAGGACAAGTGCAACACAGGTGGTGGATGAATATTCTGAGTTTGTGCAATGCTGGGAGATGGAGCATTGGTGTTGAGGTTGGCTAGGCAGGCCAAGATGGCTAGAATGGCAGCTGATGTTGCAGGATGCCAAGGGATGAAACATGCTGGTGGTAGTCACAGTGGAGCTGAAGCAGAGCTGCAATGGAGGATTTAGTTGGATGTATGGTCATGGCCTGGGAAGGGTTCAGCTGGATGGGAAGAATGAGATCGAAGTGGCAGGTGGTTGAAGTTGGCAGTTTCTGGTGACTGTAATGAGGAGCTGGGGAGTGTTCCTGAAATTGGAGGGATTCAGGTGATGTTGCATAGTCTGAGGTGGTGTTAGTGGCAGTGGCTCGACTCGGATGCGCCTAGTGGTATGCCTAAGACTGAAGCAATTGAGTTGAAGATTACAGGGCAGGATAGATGGTGCAATGCAGGGCCATTATGGCTGGGTACACAAGGATTGTGCATCTCAGGAATTGGCCAGTGCAAATGACTCATGCCAAGTCTACTCAGACCAGTCAGACCTGATTCCATCTGATTGCACCCTGATTCAGGTCTGACTCTGAGATGAGTCATCTACCGAGTTGACCCGCCGATCCTACCGAGTTGATTCACTGAGCCGTGGCCAAGGGTGGACTTTGCTGGAGTCCAGGCCGTTTCCGGCCATATTCCGGCCAGTGCACCAGTTTTCCGGCGAACGATTTTTGGGTCATATTTTCACATGGGTTTCTCACACATGGTTCATGGGCTTGGTGGACTTTTTTGGTGATGGATTTTGAAGACCTAATTTTGGAAAGTTGGAAGGCTATAAAAAGAAGAAGTTTCTATTCTTTTTGGGCATCACGTATTTTCTACTGGAGTTTTGGAGGAGAGCGATTCTACTAGGGTTTGCTTCCATTTTATTTTACATGTTCTTCATCTTATTTTTGATAATAATTATGTTGAATAAAAATACTATGAGTAACTAAATACCTATTATTGGTTATGGGATAATAAGTGGATTTCACAAATAAGATTTGATTCAATGTATTAGTTTTGTCTCAGTAATTTATTGATTATGATTCATGGTTTATAATGTTTATGATTTGATAGTTTGTTTGGTTGAGTCCGGAATCGATCCGATCTACTTTCATATCTAGAGCTATATTAGGGCTTTCAATACGAAAACGTTGTCTATCCCTGATTTTGAGTAGCATAAATGTGGGTAGTGCTTGTAGTGATATATCCTACTAGTCACATATGAATCATAACTTGGGTTAAATCGAATTAGTGCTTTTACACATTTTGGTTGCCTTGATTAGTCTTATTCCATAGAACTCATTGCTTTTAGGGAGTTAAATCTAATTGTGCTTTTACACTTTGGGTTGCTTTCTAGGAAGAATTCACATATGCATCTTTTAATGTGGTTGTGATGAAATCAGGAAATTAGCGGGATACTCTTGCGATCAAGGTATCCTAGGACTTTTAGTAAATGAGAGATTAATATTTCAATTCTAGTCATTGTTGATAATTCGAGTTTGTGAATGAAACTATCCCGTGACCAATACTTTCTCCTTATTGATAAATTTTATTATTACTTTGCTTTCAAGTTATTTTTATTGCTTTGAAACATCAACATCCCCCTTGGTTACTAAGAAACTGAAAATTTGCATAACAACATAAGCCTCTCTGTGGATACGAACTCTTTCTTATTACATACTACTTTATTTTAGTGAAGCAAGAAAGTGAAATTATTTTTGACCGGGTGACAACCGATCAGCAGGCGCCACTTTGCCACCTTACCACTACGCCATTGGCAGGCACCACCTCGCCACTTAGCC
Organism: Papaver armeniacum; assembly: GCA_023531295.1. Classification (NCBI taxonomy): domain Eukaryota; kingdom Viridiplantae; phylum Streptophyta; class Magnoliopsida; order Ranunculales; family Papaveraceae; genus Papaver; species Papaver armeniacum. The sequence continues at coordinate 69,119 of JAJJWW010014018.1, read as the reverse complement.
ACTGGAAGATGCCACTTTGCCATTGTGCCACTAGCAGGCGCCACTATGCCACTATGCAGGCGCCACTATGCCATTATGCCGCCTAACTTGCATGTGATTGGTCAGAATAACTAGGTCTTGCACATTAGACCCACTCAGCAACTTGTTGCACATTTTTCCACGAAAAACTCGAGACATCAAACATGTCACAAACTGGGGGATACTCATCAGGGTATTGGTCTGGCGTTTTACAGCGTGCGGCGTGCCACGCGCCCATTACAAGAAAGTGTCAGGAAAGGGCGGACGGTTAAATATCAGTAAGAGAATAGTGTGTGTAAGGCTGACCAGTTTCCCCTCACAATGGGAACGTGATGGTGAACCGCTTCTACACAACCCCACTTCTCCACTACTTAACTGTCTCCACTTCATACGAGATCAAGGGTGCTCAATGACTTGTATAAATAGGTTTTCAACCTATTTCGACGAACAACATATTTTTGGTTAACAACACAAGTATCCAGAAAAACACCAAGAACTGATAACTTACATTCCACAAGAATTCTAATACAAGTCATAAAACAGCCACACCCTCGAAATTCAATATTTTGATCTCAACATCTTCTTCTCTTCCCTCCCTAAGATCAACCCTTCTCCTTCACTTTGTGACCGAAACAAGACTGGAATGGCCATTTCTTGGTTTAGGCCAGAATTGTACAGATTGATCTCTCGAATCTAAAGTACTCCCGTGCAGTGCATTTGTTTAGGGTTTAGATTCGTTTCTCGGCGGCACACCCAAATTTACCAAAACCAGCAGAATCAGTTTTTACCCCAAAATAGGAGGTAACGGAGATTTATCTTTTTCCTTCATGATTGATGGCTTAACAATCATATTAACATATTTTCCATCAGAAGAAATAATGCTTGGAGTATCCATACGAGCGGAATTGTGAGAGGAAATCACAAGATAATCTCAACAAGCAGTCTCATGATACAAAGAGTTTCAAGTGAAGGAAAAAGGAATGTAGGGTTATGGAAATTTTAAACACACAAGTTCACGCACGCACAACTCTCAACCCTAAAGAGGGTAGAATTATCGAGAATAACCCTCTTTTATTGATTAAACAGGGAAGTCCCTTCCAATATCAATTACATATGAAAAGAGGCACGAATTCCAGACTCGCAAAGCTCAGCAGAGCAAAACAAACAAAATCAAAACAATCTAAAACAATTTTCTTTTCCTAAAGCCTGAGGTGTGCATAATCTTGTCTCTTTTGATCAGGCACATGAGACAAGATGCAATAACCAACACAATTAAGTTGTGCTGGGGTGAACAATAATCTGTCCACCATAACCTTTTCGAAAAGAATTCATAGAGCCATGTTTCTCAGAGTGTTTAGACCATAATTTTTTCAATAATGATCTAGTCTTTTCTTTGGAAACTAACTTCTTTGAAGAAGAGATGCGTTTACATACCTCTGATGATTTTTGAACAAGTTTGAGCTTGTTTGCTAATCGATTCGCTCTTCGTTGAAGTTTGTTGACATATCTCATTTTGTGTTTGTACTTGAAACACTTTGAAAGTTCATGACCTTTGAGAGAAAAATAAGAGCATGTCAACATAGAAGATGATTCAGACGCCCGAGATGTGTAGGCAGCTAGACACATAGTGGAACCTGAAAAATCATAAAAAAAGAGTTTCCAGTAGAAACATGTAGATTCATTTTTTCTTCCAGACCAGTTGAGGTTTCTTCTAAAAGAATATCAAGATTGATGTATGTATTGCTACAATTATCAAAATCAATATTTTCACAAAGAAGTGCAATACTTTACCCTTAAAGCACTGAGGCATATCCTCGTCATCGGTTTCATCAATATCCCTGTTTTTAGGAGGAACACGATTATGAGGTTTAACTGATGACCTAGGTTTATCTCTGGAGAAAAGTTTACTTCTCTTCAAAAGAAGATCCCTAAACTGTCTTGTGATCAAGGAGACTGACTTGTCATCTGATGAATCAGCCTCGGAAAGATCATCTTCAGAGATGCAAACACTTTTACTTTTGTCAAGTAATTTAGTGTTCTTTTGTTCTTTGAAAGCAACATCCTTTCTGGATTTGGATTATTCTCATGATCAAAGATCTTTAACTTCCCAACCAGAGTATTTCTGGAAAGAGTTGCAAGGTTATTACCTTTAACGGTGGCATGCTTCTTAGAATCGAATCCAGATGGCAGCGATCTGAGATTTTTATCACAATGTCCTTTTTCAGGAATAGTCTTACCCAACGCAAAAGACGCATTAACAATTTCAGACACTTTGTGATTAAACTCATCAAATGAATCTTCATCTACCATACGAAGGGTTTTCCCAATCAAAATTTAGGTTTTGCATCCTAGCTTACTTTTCACAGGTATTCCCTTCAAATACGGTTTCTAAGATATCCCAAGCATCTTTAAACCGAGTGCACGTAGTCACATGGTGCTGAAGATCTGGGGTAATGGCATGAATGATAACATTCCGTCAGAATTTTGCTTTGCAGCGAGAATCTCGGCAGGTTCATATGCACCAATATCCTTTAGAACAGTTGCATCGCCTTCTGCAACAACTGGTGGATTATAGCCATTAACAACATAACCATGATTGAAAATCACGTGCTTAAAGAAAGGCACGCATAGCAATTTTCCACCATAAGTAATTTGAGCCATCGAAGACTGGTGGTACGTTTATGGAGATAGCACTTCTGTCCATATTCAGATCGCTACAAACACAAACTTATAAGGTTTTTAACGTGTTTGCCTGCTCTGATACCAATTGAAAAAGCATGGGTCTAACAACCACACCCAATATTTCGTTTGGCAATTTGAATAGACAAACTCCAATATACTTTCAAGAGAATCAACTAGACAGTCAGACTCAATCTAGAGAAAAGTATATCAAAGAGTTTTATATCTCTATCTGTCAATTCAATCCGCAATCAGCAAATAAGAATTTGCGAGCCCGATTGAATATAAGAGAAGTAACTTTAACGGTACCAAAGACCAATGTTCAAGGATCAATTAATTTCAATCAACAACCAAAGGTTGGATTTACTAATTGATCGATTCAACGCACAACCTGTGATATTTCAATTATATAACAAAATATAATGCGGAAAATAAATTAATAACACAGACACCAGAATTTTTTTAACGAGGAAAACCGCAAATGCAAAAAACCGCGGGACCTAGTCTAGCTTTGAACACCACACTGTATTAAGCCACTACAGACACTAGCCTACTACCAATGAACTTTGGATTGGACTGTAGTTGATCCCTAATCAATCTCACACTGATTCAAGTTACAGTTGCGCTCCTTAGGTCTCTGATCCCAGTAGGATACTACACACTTGATTCCCTTAGCTGATCTCACCCACAACCAAGTGTTGCTACGAACCAAAGTCGAAGACTTGATAAACAAATCTGTCTCATACAGAAAAGTATATTGGAATAGATAAATCTGTCTCCCACAGAAATACCTACAAGTTTTGTTCCGTCTTTTGATAAATCAAGGTGCACAGGAACCAATTGATAAATCAGACTTATATTCCCGAAGAACAGCCTAGTATTATCAATCACCTCACAATAATCTTAATCGTATGGTAGCGAAACAAGATATTGTGGAATCAAAAACGATGAGACGAAGATGTTTGTGACTACTTTTAATCTTACCTATCGGAGATAATCTCAAGCAAATCTTAGCAAAGATAATACTCAATCACGATAAAAGAAGTAACATCAGAACACGCAACTACAGAGAAAATAGTTGGGTATGGCTTCACAATTCCAATGAAGTCTTTAAGTCGTTAACCTACATGGTTTCGTGAAAAACCTAAGGTTAAAGGAGAATCGACTCTACCTTATACAACTAGTATCACACGGGAGGTGTGGGGATTAGGTTTCCCAGTTTCTAGAGTTATCCTTTATATAGTTTTAAAATCAGGGTTTGCAATCTAAGTTACCTTGGTAACAAAGCATTCAATATTCACCGTTAGATGAAAACCTGATTAGATTCAATCTAATATCTTTCAACCATTAGATCGAACTTAGCTTGTTATACACAAGTGAAATGTACCTTCGTTTAGGTTTAAGTAACCGTAACTAAACGTGTACACCATGTTGGCTCAACAGTAGTTAACCGAGGTTAGCTATATGAACACTCTCATATCAACCTTATTCATCTTAGCCATAACTAGTTCAAATGACTCAAATGAAACTAGTTCTAGAGTTGTTCAATTGTTTATACTCTCATAGAAGTATATAAGACACAATTGAAGCAAAATCGATTTTGATTCACTCGAATCTATTCATGAACATTATAGCCACGGTTTGCAAGAGATTACCTTCCTTATTATATAAATGTATTAGTTCATGAACAAAGCGATTTTAGAACATAACCCACTCAAGTATGCAAACGGGTACGCATACCTAAGTAGCCGGGCTTGGACTGTGTTCGCCAGTATGCAAACTTGTACGCATACTATCGCACACTTCCAAGTTTCAGTTGAGTCCAGTACGCGTAATGGTACGCATACTGTAGTACCCGGACTTCAACTGACTTCGCCAGTACGCGTACTGATACGCATACTCTAGCTCCCGGACTTTACCTGTCCTCGCCAGTACGCGTACGGGTATGCATACTACATTCCGGTCTTGGATCAACACATATGCAAGTACGCATGCGGTGCACATAATCCAATTATGGTTAAGTGTTCTAAACTCTCATTTCAATCATTGAAACATTCTTAGAAGACGACAATAGCTGTCTCACACAAACTATTAGCTTCAAAGCAATTTTCAAGTGATCGAATGATCAATACGAAACATTCCGAGTCTACATCAAATGAATATCTCACACAAATCATGTAAGATGTTGCCATGTAATTTTCACATGATCATCTTTTGACTTTCGTCAAGAATATAAGATGAACTTGGTTAAAGCGAAAGCTTACCAACACATATTTCGAGAAATATGTAAGCGAGTTAAACTCAGCTCGAAATATCAAATGTGTATAATCGAAGTCTATATAGCTATACGACTTTTGTCTCAATTACGACTTTTATAAATCGGCTATTAATTAAGACCTAATAAATAAGGTTGTTACAAGGGGTTATTCAATTCATGTGTATTGATATTTGGGTGGTAAAGATTGTTTTGTTTTATACGAATTTGACGACATCCTGTAAAATTCTGTAACTACTTTAACAACTTTGTTAATGAAATCACCTTCTTAAGTGGTATCTAAATGGTCTTCTGAAAGACGAGTTGGGTATTAATTTGGATACGACCTTTAAGGTTTCATCAACAAATATCTAATATGACTAATAATTTTCTGGATCACCCATTTTTTGACTTAAGAGTATATATATATCCCATTCAATATCACCTGGTTTTTGATTCAACTTTTAGAAGACTAAATTAACAATTAATCGGTTGACTTCCATAAATATTCTTATAATCTAGAGTGTTTAATTTATCCATGCTAACGTACATTAAACTAAAAATAATTTGTATATGAATATTGTATTAGTAGTACTGCCATGAGTTTGAAGATGGTGATACATCTGATAGTAACATTGATTTAGTTAGGGTTACCTTGTGGTTCTATCGATTAATGGTGGTGGTGGTTCTAACCATTAAGAGCATCTCCAATGCTAAGGGTGGAAGTCATCCTACGTGGGGGTCTTATTAATACTCCCTCCGTTTCTGGAAAAAAGATACTTTCACTTTTTCAATTTGGCTTATTTTTAGGCTAAAATGAAAAAGTGAAAGTATCTCTTTTCCAAAACAGAGGGAGTAGTTTTTTTATTGGGGGTGATTCCTATGTGGCTAAAACAAATGAAAATTTGACATTTTACCTCAACTTTCATCTCCAATGCTAAAGTCTTCTTACCTTAAATCAATTTTGGAAAAGGGTTAAAATTATCCTTGCGTCATTAGGGGCCACTCAAAAGGAATTAGGGGCCAACAATAAAACAAAATAGGGTCACCCAAACCTAAATTGAGTTCATCCCTTATCCTTTTTTTCGTAATGACAAAATTGCCCTTCAATAATCGAAAATTAAACATGAATTCGGTAGTTACTTTACATTTAGTTAATGTTAGCAAAAAATTTTTTTCGCGAATTTTGGTTCTACCATAATCGGTAGATAAAAATCTATATTATCTACCGATTATGGATGATGTTCTTGGATTTACACTAGCAGAAACATAATCGGTAGATAACTATCTACTTTACCTACCGATTATGGTTGATGTTCTTCGTTTCTTAAGAACTTCAACCATAATCGGTAGGTAAAGTAGATAGTTATCTACCGATTATGTTTCTTCTAGTGTAAATCCAAGAACATCGTCAATAATCAGTAGATACCATAGATTTTTATCTACCGATTATTCTTAATTCAAAAAATTCAATTATTCTGTACTAAAAATAAGCACAATCGGTAGATAATGAACACCATTAACTAACAATTGTGAACGTAGAAAATTTCAAAATTTTATTAAGTTTTGAAAATTTGAATTTGGGTCCATGAACACAATCGGTAGATAATAAGCATCACTTATTAACACAGAAAATTTTAGGATTTACTTTTGGGGTCAATATACATTCGGATTATGGTAGTACCAAAGTTCGAAAATTTTAGGATTTTGGCAAAATCTCATTTTGGGGTCAATATACATTCGGAAGTTAAATTTACTACTGATTATGGTAGTACCAAAATTTGAAAATTTAGTACATTCGGAGTTTAAAGTAACACAATTTACTAACGATTGTATATTGGCCCCAAAATGAGATTTTGCCAAAATCCTAAAATTTTCGAACTTTGATACTACCATAATCGATAGATAAAAATATATATTATCTACCGAATGTATATTGGCCCCAAAATGAGATTTTGCCAAAATCCTAAAATTTTCGAACTTTGATACTACCATAATCGGTAGATAAAAATATATATTATCTACCGATTTTGCTTAATTTTTTGTGCAGAAAAATTGAATTTTTTGAATCAAGAATAATCGGTAGATAAAAATTTATATTATCTACCGATTATGGTAGAACCAAAATTCTCGAAGATTTTTTTTTTTTGCTAACAATAACTAAATGTAAAGTAACTACCGAATTCATGTTTAATTTCCGATTATTAAGGGCAATTTTGCCATTACGAAAAAAAAGGATAAGGGGTGAACTCAATTTAGGTTTGGGTGACCCTATTTTGTTTTATTGTTGGCCCCATTCCTTTTGAGTGGCCCCTAAAAACGCCAGGAAAATTATGGGGAAAAAACATCTTTGAAGTTATCACCCAATAACAATATTTTCTAATTAAAAATTAATTTTGGAATAAAATATTGATGATGTGTCAATAGACCCAGGGTCATGAAGAAGGTGAAGATATGACATTCTCCTTTACCCCTTTTTATGAGATGGCATCCTTGTCATGATTTTCATTAACCTTGATCTTAGCATTGGAGATTAATTTTTGGTTAAGAAAGTGTTAAATCCTATGTGTCATGTCTTTTTAAGACCTTCACCTGCTTGATGGGACCCATCAAGCATTGGAGATGCTCTAATGGTGTTGGGATAATATTGGATAGACGAAGATTTTTTATTTTTAATATTAATATTGAAACTACAATAGTCAACTGGTCACCTGCTTGATGGGGACCCACCGGGCACCCAACCAAATTTGGTGAAAGTTGGGCACCAAACACTAAGGTAAACCATTTTATTGGCACCATACTAAAAAAAAACTCCCTTTAGTTTTAAAAACACCGGATTTACCATTAATCGATTAATTTCCCATAGATGTTTCTACAATATATAATGTTTTTTTTAGTCAGTAAAGAATTTGGTGCTAGCGAGTTTTGAACTCGAGTCACTGGTATCATCGTCCAATGACTTTACCACTGTACTACAGTGACACCGGCCTACAATATATAGTGTTTATTTTATCCAAATCGGACGGATATTAAACTAGAAAGCAATCAACAACTTAGTTCCTATGGACACTTCCATGTCCCTCAAAAGTACATTTTTTCTTGTAGAAAGCAATCAACGAAGGCCTCCGACCCTCGACATTCTAAACCATATTCACCTCCCCAACATTTGCCTACAATATAATCAGATCCGGTAACGACTGGTCACATACTCCTTCACGATCAAATTGATGTAGCTTCATGGAACAATCTCATAATAAGGCTTTCTTATCCTTCAAACATTGTCCAAAATCTCCCCAAAATTCTAACCCCTCGTACAACAATCTTACAATTTCAACAATCAACAAATAAAGCCACACCCACACTCCAGTATCAGTACTGCGTTTTATTTCATCTTATGGTCTTTATGGTTTAGTCAGGAATGATTTTATATATCTCCAAAGGCAACCTAACCCAGAAAACATAGCGTAAATGCTCTCAGTTTTAAACATGAATTTTCTTGGGCGCAGAAAAACTTCTCTCATATTTTACCCGGAATGCCAGCTCACATAAACCCGGGAAATGGAACACGAACATCTGCACAATTTTCGTAGGTTGGACCAAACCTAGCATGGTCTGGAAATCAAGCAGCGGATGGGCTAAAAAATTTCGATGCGGATACCAACAAGTTGGGAAACCTTTGAACATCCATATGGGACCACACAATCCCATCTTGCCTTAGTCGAACTGTGATCCATGACTCTCTGGTGAAGCACACCCTTGTATAATCGCTGCTTAGGCTAAGTCCTATGGGCTAGATTGGACTGCTAGATTGGCCAAAAAGTGTTGCAAATCATGAAAAAAGTGTGGGAAAAAAGTTAACACTCTTTCTGGCTATTTCTCTCTCCTAGTATTTGCTCGCAGTCGCACTATCAGCGAGATTGAAACGTCGAACCGTTCGGCGATCAAAAAGTGACCAAAACGCCGAACCGTTCGGCGCTCAGAAAAACGCCGAATCGTCCAGCGCTCAAAAAGTGACCAAAACGCCGAACCGTTCGGCGATCATAAAAATCTAACGGCTGAGATTTAAGCGCCGGACCGTTCGGCGCTCAAAAAGTAACCAAAACGCCGAACCGTTCGGCGCTCACAGATGACGTGGATGGCCAAACTAGCAGCTAGATATCTAGCCCATAGGACTAAGCCTTAGTTCATGGAATTTCATGCTTCAAATTTTCATTTTCATTTCCTTTTTTTTTTTTTTTTTGTTGTTGTTGTTGTTGCATGTGTCTGCTGCTTACTTACTTACGACAATGTGGAAGTGAACTTATTAACGTGGAGTTGTCTAATGAATTTTGGTTAACAAGAACAATCAAAACACCAAGTGATGATTGATTATTTAGTAAACTCAATGCAGAAATGTATTCCACCGTTATAAAGGAGGTGGATACTGCCGAATTACCGTGCATGTCGACAACTCATGACAAGGCTTTGTTAAGAAGTCTCATCGCGCAACTAAAAATCTAAAAAATCATCTTCACTGACTCACGGTCAGCAGTTTTAATGGGATATTAAACTAGACTCAACCAAAACAATTACTATCATCGAAATGCAGCACAGATAACAAAGTTTTTTCTTTCGTACAGCTTCAGACTGCATCGAAATAAACGTGCTAAAGTGCGCCAATTCACCAGATGGACATTCCCATCCATCACTTCACACAATTCACACTCAACCTCTATCCTCTCTCACTAGACCAGACCCTCTCTCTCATATGCATCATAGTTTATGCTTTTTATTATCTCATAAATAAATTAAATTCAGTCTTGTTTCCGTGATTTCATCGTCTGTTCTCTGTCTCTTTCTTTCTCTCTCTCTAGTCGTTGAAAGCTGCAATGGACTACTTGGTGAGACTTTCTCTGCAAAAGAAAAACACAAGGAGAGGGAGCAGAGTACCAGATTTTAACAAGTGGTGCTGGTGTAAAAGATAATAATAAAAATAAAAATACGGCACACTTTCCATTTTCATGCTAAAAGATTAAAAAAATGAAGCTAGCTTTCTCAATCAGATACATAGATAGAATAGATAGAGTGAAGTAAGAAACTAATTAGAACAGAGAGAAAGAGACAGAAAAGAAAAAGTCGGTTTCTTTTTCATTTTTACTCCTGGCTCGGAAGTGTGTACAGTGGGTAAGAAGAAACAACATGAAAAAGAAGGAAATTCACTCTATAATTCGACTACTCAATAACTTTTGATCTCGCGTGTTATAGAAAAAGGCCCACTTCAGATTTGTCCAGTACTTTTTCTTTCTTTTTCTTTACCTTTTGCAGATTTTGGTTCTGGAGTTTTGGATTATGTGGCGAATTTAAGTAGAATTTGTAACAAAAGTTAAATGCTCGATAGATTTCCTGATGTGGGTTGGTGAGTGAGTGACTGAGCCTTTTGCTTTGTTCAGCGCCTAAACAAAATTTTGAAAAAGAAATATTTGTTTTCTTTGGTATTTTTGATGATGGAGCTGTAAATAACAAATGAGATGTAATCAGATGCTCTTAGTTTCAATCATGGTGTTCATAAGTGTGGGTTTTTGGGATATTTCAAGTGAAGTGAATATGGGTTTGTAATCTGTTGTTTTTTAGATGTTTTTTTGTTATTGATCACATGGGTTCGGTTATTGAAGAGAAGATTAAGACAACATCGGCAGCAACAGCTGGGTTGATTAATACGGCTGCACAACCTACTAACATTCTGCTAGAAGAGATGCAGGTTTTGAAAGAATTTCAAGATCAGTCTGGTTAGTTTTGTTTTGTTGATTCTGCAGCTTTTTTTTTGTTTTTTTTTAAAGACTTGATGCAACTTGGCCAAAAAGAAGACAGTCTAGTTAATACTACAAGGCCTTCCTTTTGGTTGAGGAGTAAAACCAAAGACCCTCCTTTTGTATATGCAGAGAGAATGTCTTTTGGGTTTTATATTGTTCTGCATGATCATCTTCTTTTGGTTTTGGTTATTGAATTTCAGAGGCAAAGAAGAGTATAAATTCAGAGTTATGGCATGCTTGTGCTGGGCCACTAGTTTCATTACCTCAAACTGGAAATCTTGTACTCTACTTCCCTCAAGGTCATAGTGAGCAGGTCTGTTATAAGTTATCCTTCTATGGTTCATTCTTTCTTGAGGATGCTGTGCATTAATGATCTATCAACTTTTTCTATTTTGACTTTGGATGTTTAATAAGTTGTTTTAAATTTCTTTTAAGGATGTTTTTTCTTTTTCTTTTTGGTGTATTTTCTGGGTAATATCTGAAGATGGCTAAATGTTACTAACCCGAGAGGGATAGTAGTAGAGAGACAGACAGTAGAAACTTTTGAATCCCACTTCTTACATGCTTATCTGAATCCATGTGCTGCATCAATAATGTGCATTGTTTTCTCAGAACATGAAATCTCAATTGATGGTGAGTGGTGATTTTTGTGCTTATAATTAAGTTTGGTGGTTTTTCCAGGTAGCGGTTTCAACGAAAAGAGCAGCGACATCACAGATACCGAATTACCCAGGCCTCCCATCTCAGTTGACTTGTCAAGTTCACAATGTTACATTACATGTATGGTGTTGTAATTGGAGGTTTTTTAATTTGTCGTTGGCTTTTTCATTTTAACAGTTGTTTGCACTTTATTATCACTGAATCACTGATGAATTGCATTTTGGTCTTTCAGTGCGATAAAGAAACAGATGAGATTTTTGCACAAATGACTCTTCAGCCGGTGAATTCTGTATGTTTATTTCACTCTTAGACTTGGTTAATGTAATATGATTTGTGACAAAAAATGAAATAAAAAATGTAGAAATGTTTATTAATTTGATTTTTCTCAGTTGCTTATTCATGACGAGAAATTCTTCTGTTATTTAGGAAAAGGATGTATTTCCATTTCCCGATTTTGGAGTAAAAATCAACAAGCATCCAACGGAGTTCTTCTGCAAGACACTAACAGCAAGTGATACGAGCACACATGGTGGTTTTTCAGTGCCCCGTAGGGCTGCGGAAAAGCTGTTTCCCCCATTGGTAAAAATTGACTATGTGAACCAGAAAAATTTACAAGCTTCACTCGAGAGACTGAAGGTGTAGTTAGATTTGGTAAATGTTTCTTATTCTTTTGACTTATTGTAGGATTATTCAATGCAACCCCCAACTCAGGAGCTTATTGTGCACGATTTGCATGATAATTCGTGGACGTTTCGTCACATATATCGCGGTGAGTACCATTTCACTATTTCTCTAGTTCAGTATAGTGAAGATGATACTTCAATGAAAAGGGGTCTCTCTGGTTGCTGTCCTCTTTGTCTCAAAAAAGTTATTTGTCCTGTAGGGCAGCCAAAGCGACACCTTCTCACAACTGGATGGAGTGTCTTTGTGGGTTCAAAAAGACTAAAAGCCGGGGATGCTGTTCTGTTTATCAGGTAAGCTTATTTAGGAGTATGATCAAGTTTAACCTTTTTGAAACTAATATAGTCATAGACTGGTAAGCAGTCTTAACTAAAGAAATACTTTTTAAAAGGGATGAGAGGTCACAATTAATGGTGGGTGTAAGGCGTGCTAATCATCAACAAACAAATTTGCCATCATCTGTTCTCTCTGCTGATAGTATGCATTTCGGAGTCCTCGCTGCTGCAGCTCATGCTGCAGCTAATCGAAGCCCATTCACCATATTCTACAATCCGAGGTTCGAGTTTCTTCCTTTTTTGTTCATTATTTATGTGTATTTGTATTTCTGAACTATGTTACTTCTCTGCTTGTGTAGGGCATGCCCTTCAGAATTTGTCATTCCATTGACCAGATTCCAAAAGGCCGTATATGGCACACAGGTGTCTGTTGGAATGAGATTTGGTATGATGCTTGAAACCGAGGAGTCTGGTAAGCGCAGGTATTTCCTTTTACCAGGGCTTATTTCATCTATATTTTTACAGTCCTGTTGCATGACGTTGAACCAAATTTATCATCCTATGTCCAGGTACATGGGCACAGTTGTAGGTATTAGTGACTTGGATCATTTAAGATGGCCTAATTCTAAATGGCGTAATCTTCAGGTAAATGAAGGTGTCTTTGACATTCTCAATGCTTTGCCTATGGCCAAGGGCTTTGGCATCTTTTTCAGTGTTAGCTAATTATTGTTTTTCTCATAACCAGGTAGAATGGGATGAAGCTGGATGTGGTGAAAAGCAGAATAGGGTTAGCTTATGGGACATAGAGACTCCTGAAAGCCTTTTCGTTTTTCCGTCCCTGACTTCAAATCTCAAACGACCATTACACACTGGATTTGGAGGTATTCTTTTCTTCAATTTATACCGTTCTGGAAATTTGTACTACGCTTTTGTGAATCCCTGACATGTGACCTCGCATGCAGAGAATGACTGGGGAAATCTGTTCAAGAGACCTTTTGCTCGTGGCCATGAAAACGGAACTGGTGCTTTCTCGTACTCCTCATTTCCCAGTCTCCTGAAACCCCCAGTTGCTGGCCCCATCGGAGCCATGTCTGCGGGGTACCTTCCACCTTGTGTTACTAGAGGAACTCCTCTGCTGGTGGGAGAATCATCTGTAAAACCTTTTCTTTCAATAGATGGCACTTCACTTCAGAATCATAATTCTTGTCAGAACATCCTTGATGTGCCTCAGATTTTGAAATCAAATTTGTTACCACAAACACATGCACGTGAAAATATCAATCCTCCTTTCAAAGGTGAAAGGCAATCGTCGCCCAAACCACAAAGCGAGAAACCAGAAACACGGCCTATGGTGGTATCAGATCAGCTAAATCAGCCGGCTTCCTCCTCCAAATGCACTGAAGACAAGTTGGATGGCTCTATGAATTGTCATACCCTCGTAAATCAAATGTTACATCCTAACCATGGCATGTTATTGCCGCAAACAAGTCAACAATTGGAGCCGAATACGCTCCATCAACATCAGATTGATACCCTCCCTTTTGATGCAAGTAATGCAACTGGCTTACTTCCGTATCCAATGAACCTCTCATCATCTCAGTACTTGGATAATGATGATTGGATGTTGCACTCCGGCCAGTCTATTGCAGGAATTCTTAGATCACCAGCACCACCATCTGGATGTGGTTTAGAAGACCTCTCAATGCTGTATCCAGAAATGGGTAATGTAGCAGCAACTTCATTGGGTCAAGAAACTTGGGCTCCTCAGCTGAACTATTTAAGATACTTATCTCAAGAACAAGAGCTCACCCCATCCCTTCAGAGACTTCCTACTACTCTTCAGGGTTTCTCAAATTCAGGTGTTGGACTCAAAGACCTCTCTGAGGATAGCAAGAATCGATGTGAGATTTATAGTGGTCTTCATTTTGAATCAAGCAATGGAGGAAGCACTATCATAGATCCTTCTGTGTCGAGCACCGCCTTCGACGGAATTGGCTCACTGGGGATTGAAGGGTTCCAGAGTTCTAATTGCTTAGTTGGTAACTTTAGTTCAAACCAAGATGTTCAGTCTCAGATTACCACAGCAAGCATGGTAGATTCTCAAGCCTTCTCTCTCCAAGAACTTCAGGACAATTCAGGAGGTACGTCATCCAGCAATATAGATCTCGATGACACTAGCCTCTTACAGAATGGCTCATGGCAGCAAATATCTCCACCTCTAAGAACGTATACAAAGGTATTGAATTGATATCATTGTTTACGAGAAAACTATCTGTTAAGAGTGAATAATTGATGACATTTGATGTTTTATCTTCCAGGTCCAAAAGGTAGGATCAGTTGGGAGATCAATTGATGTTACAAGGTTTAAGAACTACGATGATCTCAGATCTGCGATAGCTTGCATGTTTGGCCTTGATGGTATGCTTGATGATCCAAGAGGTTCAAGCTGGAAGCTTGTATATGTAGATTACGAAAATGATGTGCTTCTTGTTGGTGATGATCCGTGGGAGTAAGTCCCTTCTAGTACTTGCGCTGCCGATTTCTGTTTGAATCAGTTATTTACTTACATAAACAGATTATCACAATTGACAATCAGTTGAACTGACAACAAGCTATGATTGGGTTCCATTGTGCAGGGAGTTCGTTAGCTGTGTCCGTTGCATCCGAATTTTGTCTCCTTCGGAAGTTCAGCAAATGAGCTATGATGGATTGAATCTATTAAGTAACACGGTAGTGTAATGAGAAACTATGAGAGGAGCATGCCTAGGCCCTGGCTAATTTCCTTGACTTGACCAGATTTGCAAATTAAGAACTAAGAGCCCGTAATTAACATCTATTAATTGTCATCAAGAATAAACCTTTAGCATATCTAAGTCGCTCTTGGAATCGACTCGTGTTGGCACGGACATTGCATCAGTTGATATAGCTAGGGAAAATGGCTGGCACCCTTCAAAAGTTATCATCTCATCTCTGTGGTAGCTAGTTAGTTGATAAGTTTGGGAATCTATAATATTCGTCATATTGTTGTTAGTTTTTGTTTCTTCTACATCATATATATATATATATAGTGATATTACCGGTATGTAATGGTGATATGTCGACTGTTGCCAGCTAGATACTCTCTCTTCTTTATGAAAGTAATTTCTTGCTTTGGTTGATCACTTTATGGTTGCTGAATCCTCAGTAGTCAGTAGTTAGCAATAGTATTATATATAGGTGAGGCCAGCTAGATACTCTCTCTTCTTTTGACTATGTTAACTCATGGGGTTGATTCTCAAATTGCCATGTCTCACGGGAAGATTGAGAAAAATTAGTTGAATACAAAATATCTCGGTTTGAATATCTTGGGAAGATGTGTTCATTGTGGGAATACAAAACATCTTTACGAAAATTGTTTTGAAAAAATTGGTTATCAGTTGGTGGGATGATTACCAAAAGCGTATAAAGGCCGGAAAAGGGAAAGTTAAGGGTAAGGTAGCTACTTTCATGTACATGTTGTTCCTACAACAACTACAACAGAGTCTGAACGAGGTAATATTTTTCTTACATCTCTTGCTAATAATTTTAAGAAGGATAATGGTTGGATTCTTGATTCGGTGCTACTAATCATATGACCTTTGATATGAAAGTAATTTCTTGCTTTGGTTGATCACTTTATGGTTGCTGAATCCTCAGTAGTCAATAGTTAGCGAACCAACAGATCTTTTTATCATCGCCAACCTGTGCATAATGAGTATAGGAGATCTGCAGAAAGCATTACTTTGAGATCTGAATTACAATACAACCGGAGGAAAATCATATTGCTGAATGCTGAACTGAAGGATTTTTAGCCAAGTTGACAACATACAAAACCTTACAGAAATGTCTTTTACTTTCTCGGTGACCGGGATTAGTCTAGTTACTAGTAATTACTGGTTCAAACAGCCGAGTCCATATTTGCCTCAGCATAGAACTATGAAACTACCAATCTAATACTGTACAAAACTAAAACAACAAGAACAAAAATAACCTCTTCCTTTATAGCAGCACATTCAAAGGTATTAAAATCCCTGTTTCCTGCAAGCCATGCACAGGAGAGAAAAAAGTTGTGGGAGTGATCAGACTCTTGTTGGTTTCTGTAGAAGAGCTGACAAGTAAACCTTGGGTTTCCCCGCTTGATTTGCATCGAACTTCTCTCCTACTATCCACTTCAGTTTCTTGTACAGAAATTTATCAATCAACTGTGTGAAAATCCTCTTCTGTTCATTCTCTGAACAATAGTAGCTATCCAACCAAAACAATCCTCCAACCCGTAAAATTCGGTCGATATCAAACATTAAGAACTCCATTTTCTCAGATCGATCTCCGTTACTTGACCCTTTTGAGATATGAATTAGATCAAATACATTGTCGTAAAATGGAAATCTCTGATCTAAACTTAAAAATAAAGGGAAAAGACCTCTTACAGCTATGAAGTCATTGAATGGTGCGTCTACGTTCAAGGTTGAAGTAACTAGAGTTACATTTCTTTCAGCCATTCTTGCAGCTAAATTTCCAGACCCACCTCCTATATCAAGTCCTATCCTAATTCCTCCATTTCCTAAGGCCAAAACATCATCGACTAGAAAATCAATCTTACTACTGGCTTTCACAAATTTTTGCTTGTCATCGCCATTAACCAAATCAAAACAACCAACACAATCTTCAATAATCTTCTTACTATACAAACAACCAAAGTTCTTACAACCAAGTCCACTCCAAGTAACTACATTATTGCTAACAGGTTGCCAAAGTGAAAGCGGAAATGGAAAAAGCCCCTCCTTAGTAATCGGCTTCGTCAAACAACGTCTCCTAGGTAATGGCTCGCACCCTCTTAAGATCAAATTCTGTGCAAGACTCCAATCATCTGGACAAACACCACCCACTTTGTAATTCATGAATTGAGATAAGAAACTCATGGATTTTTCACAAGAATGTCCAATTGAAGAAACCATTTCTGCCATCCCAGTTCTGGAATCTTTTCCCAGAGGTAGTGGGTGGAATTGGAGGAAGAGTTTTAACTCGTTGGGTACACTAGATTTTGATATGTCTATGTTTCTATAGCCAAGAAGCTCTGTTTCCAATTGAGCAAGTTTCTTTTGAGATGAACTAATTTCTCCAAGAATCAAAGAAACATGTTCAGAGATTAATGACACTTTGTTCCCAGTTTGGGTTTTTGGAGTTGAAGTGAACGCATAGAAAGCAAAAAGATTAGTTGCTAGAACGGAGAATAGCATGATAAATTTTAGAGCTGAAGAACATAGAGAAGCTCTCTTGTGTCTTGCTGTTCCATCTCCAAGTTTTAGAGTTACAGAACCCATGAGAGAGAGAGAGAAACTGTGAACTGGATTACCGGTGTGATGTTGTGAATTGCACTTTCAGTTTACACGAGAGTTTTATCTTGTTTTGGTTTGTACCCAACGCTGTGTGAACAAAGCTAGAGTGAAGTAAGATGAAATGGGTGTAAATATGAACATGTTGATGGTTGGCCTTGTGATATTGCCTAGCAAGAAAGTTGTCGGTTGGAGTTTTACCATTGACAAGCCATTGAACATGGATATTAAATCCTTAACACCATTTTTGGTCTGATCATTATTGGAACGTGATGTAGGACCAATCACCATTGTTGATTTTGATTTCCCTTTTCTTAACCTTTGTGGCTAACAGCCACAGCGGGTCCATTTAGATTTGAGGACCAGTGCCCCATAGGAGAGATTGATCCGTGAGGGATCACTTCAATAACGACGAGGACCTGGTTCAGACTCTAGGGTAAATAGAGTCCCAACACCACAGTTCCCTCTACTAACGAAGTGACATGTACAATCTTTTACTTCGAAGTATGGCTAACGAACCAGATTTAACCTGAGAGATGTCAGGAAAGAAAACTTATGATCTAAAATCAGTCCCTTTCTAGAAATTATAGTACTGTAACTGTATGTCTCCACAACATGCTCAAATCTCAACAACAGGCAAAATCACGGGATAACAAGTAATAAGTTAACAACCCATCCTACGGAGAGCATTGTAGCAAAACTGAGAAGACAGTTATAAGATTTTCTTGAGTGACAAAGCATGGTAAAAAAAAAAATCTTTGTTGCTAATAAATGGACGGTGAAGACGCCGTTCTAACCTCAAGTAATGCCTTGCTTTTGTTTTAGCAAGAGGTCACAATCTGAATCTTGAATGTATATTGGTGAGTTAACAAAACCCTCCATCAAAACTGGAAAAGACTTTACAAAAAAGAGTACACAAGAGTACCATGGTCCAGTAACGTGCAGCCAAAAACAAAAAAACAACCCACTCCTAGGTGTCTAGTATTATTTTGATTGATTAAAAACCATCATAGGTGTTCCCATCTATGTCTCTGCCTCTCAATGATGAGCAGGAACCGCCACTTTCTTTTTAGCCTGAGAAATATAAACAATCAAATATGATTAACATTCCTACTTGCAAGGCAGCAGATTTGAATATATCACGTCTCCTTAGTTTTCTACTAAAACAAGGTTGGGACACTTCAACAGTTACAAGCTTATCAAGATAAAAGAAATATAGCAAGTACAATGTAAAAAGTCAAGTGCCACAACCCTAAACTATTGAATGGGAAGTTGTTACTGAAAGAATGATGTTAAAGTTCAGCATAAAATGGGTGAAGCACACAGACGGAAGCATAAAATCAAGCTCAATCAATAAAGCAGAGCATGGGCAACAAACAAACTCAAGGACCAATGAGGACTGACTCAACGTAATTAATGATTGTGACTTAGAAAGCAAGGTACAGAGTACAAGTGTACAAGCCCATAGAACAGATCCTGTTTAAGTAAGGTTGTTATGAATTGTGACTTCTGAGTTAAGTAAGCCTTCTTGAAACAACTTAGGTCAACGCTTGTCTGCCTTAGGTATGCAAGTAACAAAGATAATCACTGCTCGTTCATTCTTCTGGATTATCCTAGTGAGTTGGCTAAGGACACCACTACTATCAGGGGAAATGGTAGCCCCATGCTACACTCTTCCGAATCCTGACTCCTGAGAGGTAATTCAACTTTTATGTTTGATTTAGTTACTAATGCTACAGATTCTTACAGGTTACAGCAAGCAAAAAAGCAGAATTGACAAAATTCTTTTGGTGCATTTTATAGGTTCGCAATTACTTCTGTTTGCTAGAAACTGCATATATTCTAAAGTAACACAGCCAACAAAGCTGTACTGTTCTAACTATTCATTCTTAAAAGTGTCTTGAATAAGTTCGGTTAGGGATTCAATAACAATATTTGACATGTGAACAAGAGGATAAACAAATATAACTTCACCAATCCATGAAGAGTGAACATCTACTATAATCAAGATGCGGTATGCAACTTTAAGTGACCCAAAATTGAATAGCTTATAAGTCCACAAATAACCAAGTCTACAACAATTTAGAGAAATCAAATTTTAATATTAATATGTAAAGAAGAACAAATCTATGAGCAGAACATTCATCAAATAAAAGATCACGAGCACTAAAAAATAAACCCTAGATTTTCCAAATTTCTAAACCAAATAACAAGATCTAAGGGAAAAAATTTAACAGCTCAAGCATCAAAAAACAAAATACAAACTGTACCTTGCAATCATATAGACAAATTACTTCATTCAGCAAAGAACAGATCTGATGATTCGAAATAAAAGTATATCCCCAATAAATAATTTTTCAATGAAAACTATGTGGATTCTTTGAAAAATACCTGAAGATACTTGAGCTTCAAGCTTCCGTAAACAATACCAGCTGTCAAAGCAGAAGCCCTAGCCACCTGTAAGAAATTTTAAAGCAAAAAAGATGAACAAAATTAAAACGGTTTCTCTAAACAAGATGAAAAATCAGAGCAGAAGAACTGAAAAGTGTTGTGGATATTACCAAGGCAAGACTGCTGGTGCCAGAGTAAGGGCCTAGTGGAAGCGCCATTGGTGAAAAAGAAGACTTAGGGATTTTCTGTCGAGCAAGAGAACGAAGGAGAAGTGTAGAAAACACAATGAAACCCCAGAGACCTTGATTTGCAAGGAAGGATGAATTTTGCGTGTTCTGTAACTTTTGTTTTAGACTTTTAGTTCGATATCAAATTACCAAAAGGTCCTCTCTTGTGAACTACGTTATCTGACTGGTGATGGGTAGGCCTTACAACTTCATAACGTTCGTACATGAGCCCAGTTCGGACGTAACACCAGCACGCAACAGTTTTTTTTTCCATTTTTGTGCGGGAAGAAAACGGTTTATTCCAAAAACACGTCAAAAGTACGGATTAGTCCACCCCGAGTTAACTAGGTACATTTTAGTCCAAAAGTTATTTAAAATATGGATATATATAACCTTCCTGACTTACAATTTAATCCAAATATTTACAGTTTAGTCCAAAATGACTTATGATGATGTCAAAAATTCTCTATATAATAACTGAGTTTTTTAAAGCGTTCTCATTCACCGGAGGAGCTCCACGTTAATTCTCGCTTCTGGTTGATTCTGGACCCACCAGTTTTTTTTTTGTAAAGTTATTAAATTTAAACCAATAAAAAGTTCAAAATATTATTATTTACAATAATAAAATAGCTAAATCTTAAAAAATAATCTTGCGAAATAGCTAAATCTTAAAAATCTCGAAACATGCCATAAATATATCAATGGATAGTTAATCATGATAATCAACAAATTAAATCACAACATGATAATCAACAAATTAAATCACAAACATCCACGATTTCTTCATGATAAATCAAATGATCATCACGTGAACATAAGAAAATAACGTAAATCAAAACGATGTCCATAACTTGGTTGCAAAATCCAACTACATCTTCAACCAATAATAAAAACTTAGTTACTTGTCATCAAAGTTTACATTCTTAAAAATACTATAAATTTTCCTAATTACATCCCCAAACTATCAAACTATCAATTAAATTGGGAAAAAAATTTCAAACTCTAAAAAAAAACCCTGATTAGCCCCCCCTCGATTCTTTTGAAATCATGAATCTCTTTTCCGCAAATCTTTCCATTGGCCTGGCTTTCCTACCCGGTCCATTGCATAGTAATTGGAATTTTTGTTAGTATTTTGGATGAATAATTTAGAACAAAGATTATGATCTAAATGAAGCTAATACAAAACAAACAATAGTTGTCCTAATTTGCAAAGATTATTTTTCTCTCATCTTAATTAAAAAAATGACTCCAAACACCTATAAAACTCAAATTCACACATAAGATACATAATTCACATGAAAAATAGCAAAGAAAGCATAAATCTTGGATATTAAATACGGTGTATTCTACACCCTGTCGGATTCCCCCACACTTAGACTTTGCTAGTACGGTTAATTTTAACATAAATAACAAGCCTTTAAACCCCTAGGTGTCCCTAGTGGACGAGTTATAGTCTCGTGAGGGTTTACTAGAGATATACCCACAAAACCTATATTTCAAACTCCGTCTAATGACAAATCAATGAAACGAATCCAAAATGACTACAGGAGGTACCTTGCAAATTCAATTCATATATTAGTAAATAAACTCTAATTAGATGGTCAACAAGCCACAATACTCGGAAACTAACAAACCACAATCAATGAAAAAGATTAAGAAGATGGATATAGATGTAGATGTTGGCGAATATTCAATGTTCGATGTTTCCCATATCTAAATACGAAGGTCCTTAAGATGAACCTAATCTGTCGGATTGAGCTACTGGTCTTTGAATGCTACATCAAATCAATTGGCATAAGGGAACCAAAAGTGACTTTATTCAACACAATAATATATTTTTTATATGATTGGATCAAATCCCGATTTCTCTTTTTTTTTTAGACGGCATGATTAGATCTTTTTTTTTTTTTTTTGGATCCAGCGCATGCTTCTTGTCGGCAAGTACATGATAGTTGCCTTGGATCCTGCATAATAAAAAATCTTAAAAAATAAAAAATAAAAAAGCTAAATCTTAAAAATCTCAAAACATGCCATAAATGTATCAATGGATAGTTAATTCTTAAAAAACAAATTAAATTTCCTAATTACAAATCCACCAAACTAAATCAAACTCACGTGATAAGAAAATTAAATTGTCCAAACTTGGTCCGTTTAAAAAATATAATTTTCCTCTTAAAAACTATCAAACTATCAATTAAATCGGAAATCAAATCTCTTTAGCCCGATCATGAATCTCTTTTCCGCAAATCTTTATTGGCGGTCCTGCATAGTAATTGGAATTTTTGTTAGTATTTTGGATGAATAATTTAGAACAAAGATTATGATCTAAATGAAGCTAATACAAAACAAACAATAGTTGTCCTAATTTGCAAAGATTATTTTTCTTAATTTGTTTTTTCTATATTTAAAAAGAAGATATGTTTAATGTTTCTTAGTAATATTGTGTCATTCCAAAAACAACAATATTTCTTCGTATTTTGTGGAAAAAAATATATAAAATATTACTAAAAAAAAACTTTAGATATTTTCAGAAAATGAATCGATATATGAAACAAAATTAAATGCAGCATTTTTTATTGGTAATTAAATTTTTTATTTAATTCCATAATTAGAAATTATGGTAATTATAAAATATATTTATTTCTAAAAGTTCTATACGCAAATAAAAATTAGTGAAGGAAAAATCTTTGTAATTTTTCTTATTAAATATAAGACATAAATTCAAAAATATTCTCATCGTGTATAAAAACGCTTGAGAAAAAACCAAACCTCATTCTTACGGCGTGGGTTCTATAATTTTTTTTTTTCCGTTTTCTTTATTTCGTTTATGCATGCTTACGATTGTAGTTGTCGTATTTGTTTTGCATGACATAATAGAAATGTGCGCAGTCAAGTGTTGCTCATCTCCTTTGAAAACTGGTCGGATGATTTTCATTTTTCTTTTAATTTTTTATTCAAATCGAAAAATTGTTAGGATCTTATTCCGTGATAGAAAAATTGCCAATTGTTTCGTGGTGTAAATTGTAATCTTTTCTTTTGTTTCTGCAAGGTTGATTGATAAATATCCGAGATTTGCTTCTCTTTTCTCAATGGCTATTCCCAGTGAATCGGTAAGCGATTTCGTTTATTTTGTTGTTATTTGAGAATTTTAATTAAAATCAGTGGTTACTTAGTTTTGGATCATGAATTTTTGTGATTGGAATGGTACGGAAGCTTCGATTTTGGAAAAGTGAGAAATCCACCTGTTGTGACTTGTGATTGTTAAGAAATATGAAATCTTCTTATGTATGAGCTCACATGCATAAGATGTGAGCTAGATGCTCGTGCTAATGTTGTTGGCCTTTGTGAAAGGTCAAATGGTATTTCTTGGGTTTGCGATTTTGTGTTTGTTTCAATATGTTTTTTTTTTTTAAATCAGTAATATGTTTATTCATTGTACATTGTTTGAATAGGTTATAATAATGATTTCATCAGATTAGGACACGAAAGTGGTCTTGAATATCTCCACTGATTGGTGATTGCTTGACAGTGTTAGTATTGCAAGTGGTTCCATTAAAAAAAAAAGGTATTGCAAGTGGTGTAGAAAACGTGATATGTCGAACAAATGTATGGTAAAAGGACTACACGAGTTGTTTCCAAGAAGATCTCTTAACACTTTCAATGGTCGGGTATCTTCGGAATATATTTGAGCAATTTAAATATGGAATTTCAGTTTTATTTGTTTAACGGTTCATTTTAGTAATATTTGCTTACTATATTATGTCTTTTGGCCCTGGAACGAATTCTATTCATAATACTCTGCAAGTAAGCTCTTTCATGGATTGTCTGATAATAAGTTTGATCGACTTCTTTGAATTAGTGTAACAACTCCAATTCTGATTATTATTATTTTCGTGTACTTGGTTGTGTCTCTTTTACTTATGCAGGATGTGACTCATGTGAGTTAGATCAAGGATTGTGACCCATGGTGAGTTACCAAAAGAGATATTTTGAGGCCAAAATCTTAAAAACTTATCTACTGGATTGAAAATTAAGGTCCAGAGCAGTCTATATCGCTTTGAAAAAGGTGAAGCAATTAGTTTTTTCTTATACACAATTTTTTTTTTTACTTGGTATTGGTTTCATTGGACCTTAGTTTCAGCAGTTATGACTGATTAATTATTTGTCCAGTTAGCTTATTTTGTTGATTGTTTGAAAAATTAAATTTTGTGATATATAAATATAACTATTATTTTAACACTTTCATCAATTTAACACATCTTATAATACACATTTGCCAGATGTCAGGTACGTATATATCCAGGCTATGCTTATAAAGAAATTTTCGAATATAATAAAAATAATCCAAATTAAGATGACATTTCGGCTAGGTGACATTGTACCTATTTGTTGACACCCTTATATATTCAGGCGCTTTTAGCATTCACGTTAAAGTTTTTGATTTTTTGCGCTGGGCATTGACGATTCAAAATTGTATGATGTTGATCGCTGTCGTATGCGTCAAAAATAATTTCACTTTCCTAAAGTATATGATAAGAAAGAGTTCGTTTCCACAGAGAGGCGATTGTAGTTATTATGTATTCAATTTCTTAAAGTAACCAATTGGGGGGATTTCTGATTTTTGTAAGCAATAAAAGTAAATCAAAAACAAAGTAAATTATAGAAAGTAATCAATGAGAGAAAGATATTGGTCAAGGAATTCATCTTCAATCTTAGACATGTGCTTGAATATATGATTAGAATTACAATTTAATCTCTTTTATTATCAAAAGCCTAGAGAATCAAGAGAGCAAGATAATCTATTAATTTCCTAAGTTCATCAACACACACATTAGAGCTGCGTATGTGAATTCTACCTAAAGAATAACCTAACGGCTTGCGCTAATTAAGTTCAATTCCTAGGAGCATTAAGTTTCAGAAATAGGCTAATCAATGCAATTGTCATACATTACGCATAACAATTCGGACAATGGTCAAACTCTACATATGACTACGAGAGTGTATCACTACAAACCGTAAACATATCATGCTACTTGTATTCAGGGTTATCGCTCGATGAAAAACCCTAAAATAGTTATGGACTAGGATGTAAGTTCAATTAATTGGCCACTTAACTAACCAAACATCTAAGTCCTATCACAATACATCAATCATGTGATTATTAAAACAGTAGAGCTTTAAGCGATAATCAAGAGAGAAAACTAATACATAACACAAGTACAAGTTTTAGAAATAGGACTACATCCTTAACCAATAATATAGAATTTAGCTACTCATAGCTATGGAGTTCATCACAAAAATATCAATTGAATAAAGAAGAAGATGAACAAAAGCAAACCCTAGCAGCGTAAACAAAACGGCTCTCTCCCAAAACTCCAAGAATAATAAACGTATTTCCAAAAGTTGTAGGACTTCTCTTTTATAGCTCCTCTTGTTCCAAAATTAGGTCTAGTCTTCAAAGTCCATTAGATGAAAATCCACCAAGCCCATAAGTGAGAGAAACCCATGTAGAAAATATGCCCAAAAAACTGTCGCCGGAAAACTGGTATTATGGCCGGAAGAGTGGCCGGAAAAATAGCTCAGGTGACCGGCAAAGTCCACCCGGTCACCGGTCAACAATTCGAATCGGTCGGGTCAACTAGTCAGCTCGGTCAGGTCAGCCGAGTTAAGACCGATTCAGCCGAGTCAATTGACTAGCTCAGTTAGATCATGAGTCAGGCCATAGTCTTGCACAGGCCAGAATTGTGCTGCACCAAGATGGTGCTTCATCAGTTCAGTCCAGCCATGATGGCTCTGCATTTTATAACTCTGGCCTGCAATCTTACAACTTCAACTCCACTGCAGTACCAGCTCAATTTCTTGCTCCACCAAATCCATCTTCTCTGTAATATTAACTTTAGCTGCAACCTGAGATTACTGGCAGCATCAACTGAAACTCGTCACAAGACCCTGTCCCTTCAATAGCCATACCACCTGATGCTTTGAACAACAGCCACAACACTAAGGTTATGTTCACTGCGTCTCAACACAGCACCACCAGTCTGTAAACCCTCTCAGTTCAAAGCAACAACTCTAGCATTGCTCTTTCATACTCTGCAAAGCACATTTCATCATCATTCCGCTTCAGTTCCTGCAACACCAACCACCTCCAGCTGCATCATTTCAGTTCAATCACATCACCCTGTCTGTTTAGCTCAATTCCATTGCACCAATACCAGACCACCAGTACTGCAGCCTTTGCGAGAAGCAGCTAACCTCATTTTGAGCACATTCAATGCAAATTTAGCATGAACCCCAATCCATTTCAATCACCAACACCTGCAACTGAGAGCACCAACATACTCTCCATTTAAAGTTCAAGACCGAACTCACAACCTCAAAATCATCTGCAATAAATAACTTCCATAAACTGCAACAGACACAGCTCAGTTCCAAATGCTCATCACTTCAGTCACCGCAACAAATAACACCACTACCTGCAAATAACCATTCCACCACAACAGTAACACATCAACCACTAGATTCATCTCTTCTCAGCCAACAGCCAACATCCCTGCACTGCACCTGCATCCGAGCATCCAACTAGAGCTGCAACTTCAGCTTAACTGCAACATCACCCTTTTCTCCTTGTATGGCAGCAGCTCACTTTTTTTTTGACTTCAATGCTCATCTAGCATACTACCAGAGCCACCAGTATCATCAGCTTCTTAATATCCTAAGCATACATCTAAGAAGTTCATTCCTTCATTCGAACCACAGAAACTGCCCTCCATAGCTCATCCATACACGATTCCTTAAGCTGCAACATTCAAGCATTCTACAACCTCCCACGATTTCATCTCAGGCACTCAACTACAGCTGCTCCATTAACAGAATCAATACCCCATGGACATCTCAGTACCAAACACCCATTGTAGTTCATGCCAATTCTTCCACCAGCAGCAAGCATCCAGCTCTCCCTTGTTCTTCTATTTTCTGCAGCATCATTGAACCACAGACTAGCCATTCCATTTGAGCTCTTCATATCTTATCTGCTCCATCACCAGTGCCTTTAACACCTGCAATTTGAACGACAACACCCACTCTTTCTTCTTTCACCTTCAAATCAAATGGCAGTATAATGAATTTGGGGAAGAACATAAGAAAGGAACCCTAATTTCTTGTTCTTCTGAATTCGACCTCAATACTCCATACAATCGACAAACAACCTAAACCCCAGCTTTCTTATCTTCTAATTCTCAGTTTGCAGCCATGAATTAACCCCTTTACGAAGTCTTCTCGTAAACCCTAGCTCTGCAATATTGCTTCCAAATCAAAGCCCACAACTTCTCGTACTCAAATCGGACTCTTACCCGAGTTTTGTAATCTTCTCATCTTGTAATTATCATCTCTTTCAACACCAGAAACTCTCTTTTCAGTTCAGATTTCAAAACCCTTTCTCATTTCAACAACAAATCTGCATCAGAAATTGCACAACCATTCACAGATTCATATCTCCTTCCTTCAGCACCAGGTACCCATGGTAACATCGACTCCAACTGATACCGGATTAATTTCAGTTCTTCATCTCTTCTCGATCTGAAGTCTGAACCAATCATCTGTAATGAACTCTAACATCGCCCCCATTTCATACCTCACTAAATTTCATGTGATAACTGAATGAGAGAAATGTTCCTCTCGAGTCTAAGGTTGGTAACAGCTTGGAAGGATTATGGCACCCGATGTCTTCCATAAGGGCCACCAAATTCATGTATGGCGTGTCAGTCTCAAGGAACTGACTACCTTTTCTGTTTTCTCGCTTAACTGTCAGTCGCGCGGAACTGACAGTTCATTCTTCACCTCTTTTGCTGCATAACCTCAACTTGCTCCAATTATCGCTCCAAATGAATGATTTCTCCTCCTTTTGCTTCAAACGACTCCATTGCACCTAATAAACTCAGAAAGCAAACATAAGATACATAATTTACAAGAAAACTCGCAAAGAAAGCATAAACATTGATATAAATCTAGGTGTTTATCACACCTATCAAATTCCCCCACACTTAGACTTTGCTAGTCCTCGAGCAAATCAAACAAAATAATTATAAAACATACATACAACTCCGTGTCGTCGAGGCTACGGTTACACTTAGCACGTATAACAAGCCTTTAAAACTCTAGGTGTCCCTAGTGGACGAGTTATAGTCTCGTGAGGGTTTACTAGAGATATACCCACAAAACATACTTTTCCAACTTACTAGTTCTCCGAAATGATAGCATCTAACGCGCTAAGAAGACATAGAAATTTTGCACACTAGTCATAAGAAGTTAGACACATAAATGAACACAATCTCATCCTTAAAAGTTGAGAGAGAAATAACCATCCCTTCTCGAAAGAAATTCGGGTTCGGAGTGATCAAAAGTCTTGACTCTGCCTCACAAGAAAGGGTTTTATGATATTGCTCTCAATAATAAACGACTTTTTTATGGGTCACACATGTGTCCAGTAGAGGAGTGAAGAGAGAATCCTGCGACACGTTGAATGGTAGGAAGGCAAAACCCTCCGAATTGTTTTGAAAACCCACATCTTTTATCATTTTTGAAAACCATTTTTCTGACGATCTCTGATGAGTGCCAAATAGTGCATATTTATACACCTTTTTATTGGCTTTTTACTCATCTTTTGCGCTTAGAAATCAGATATTATCCCAGATTCTGTGTTTTCTTTGTTTTCAAGAATAAATATTTGTATTAATTAATTTTGTGTTTTTAGGCACTAAATAAAGCTCGGAGAAATTGAGGAGCCAAAAGAGCGAAGAATTGGAGTCGAGAATCTATGGAGCAGAAAGCCAAAGCCGCGCGCGCAAAGTTGCAACCCAACAAGTAGCAACTCATCTACAAGACATGGGCTTGAGCTAGACCCGACCCGTGACCCGGATTCGAGTCCGTCCATTCAGAGCCGTTAGATTTGATCTAGTCTTCATCCAACGCTCGCTCCGGCTCCTACACATCATCTCTTGATACTCCCGCTCTACACCAAAACTTCTTATATCCTGAGCCGTGAGATTGATGTCTCCCAAGATCCGACGCTCGCTCCGCCTGTTCCTTCAGCTCTCGCTATTCATGCCTCACAGCAAAGCACCCATATCCTATACCCATCGAGCAACTCTATCATTTCTCTTCTCCATCTTCTCTTTCTTCTCTGCAAATCCCTTACCCTCACCTTCTCCTCCCTTACCCGATTCAGAGACCATCATCACCACCTCCATCACTCCCTGACACTAGCCGCAACAACAACTCCAGCAGCCGCACCATTTCTCTAGGTTTAGTTTTCTCTCACTTAGCTTCTACCCTAGAGGCTAACTTAGAGAAAACTAAAACTAGGGTTTCACCAAACCCATTGTGCATGGTCGATTCGGAGGTCGAGAGAAGCATGAGCAGAGCCAACAACCGATGCGAGAGTATGGGTGAGAGATTTTTGTGTAATTTCTATTTTTTAAAAAAATTAGGGTTTTGGGAGTCTGTTGCATGTATAAATAGATGATGTAGAAGTTATTTTTGCTTATGCATGGATTAGCCAGAGCATCATTTAGATTTAATTTTGTGTTCTTTGTTACTTTATTATGTTCTAAATATAAGTGCTAGGGTTTGAGATGAAGCCCTAGCTTTTGTGTGTTAATCATGTTGATTATATTTCTCTTGAATGTTTAATTTATTCTAGGATAGAATTAATCTTAGCATATCAACACATTGCTCTCACAGTGCATGCCAATGCCATGGATGCACTTGTAGTTAGAATACCCCTGTGATGATGATGATCGCAACTCAACTTAATTAGATCATTATCAATCCTCAGATTAGTTGTACTCTAAACAGACAAGTAATACTTGGGAAAGATACCATAGTTGTGATTGAATCATCCATTGGTGAAACACCTTAGGTAAGTAGTAGACTTGACACTCTCCCTTATCTGATTACAAGGACAAGAGTAATGTAATTAGCTAAAGACACGGTGGAAGTTAGTGGCTGATTTGAAGACTCTAGCATCCCTTTTATCACTGTCTTTTACCTTAGTTTAGGTTCACTTCATTTCATCTTAGCCGTTTCGGCAAACAAACCCCTGTTGTCATATTACTCTACTTGAATTCAGTTGAAGAAGCCCTTAGATCACACATAGCACACCCATGTCTCTGTGGTTCGACCCGTACTTGCCGCGTCTCCGATAGACGCCGTGCACTTGCGATTTATTACAAGTAGGCTTATAAAATATACACATTCCGAGGCCTACCAAGTTTTTGGCGCCGTTGCCGGGGACTTGGCGCGTGCCCTGTGATTTTTGGCTTGACTTCACTGTTTTTCAACTATCCCTGTAAATACTCACACTGCATTGTTATTTTTAGTTCTTTGTTAGTGTAACTTAACTATTCTTCATTGTTTTGCATCCTCAACTGTTAGTATAACTTTTGTCATCTGCATCTTTATATGTAGCTGTAACTTAGTGAGCAAATTAGCCCTGTAATAGTGTAACTGTAGTTTTCCATTTCTGCATCTGTTCTAGCTAGTTTGCATAACACCTTTGCATCATCTTGTAGTTGGTCTGCATCACATGTTGTAGCTCATATAATGTCTATAATCTTGTAACTTAGTTGTGCATTTGTCAAACTTCTTTCCTCTCGGCACTTTGTAACTTAGTTGTGCATTTGTCAAGCCTGCCTGGCCTAATCTGTCACAATTGTGCCATTTCAGCTGCTTTAAGACCTTAATTGTTAAACTCTCACCTTTGCTAGCTGACCCTGTGTAGTGCTTCTTGCATTCGACTGCCCTAAAAAACCAAATTACATAACTCATTTGCTTAGACTAATATTGTTATGGTTTGAACTTGCACTTCTGAGAACTAAATTCTTCTCTTGAGTGACAGGTACAAGCTGTGCAACCAAAGAGGAGGAGGGAGCAGCAAATCCAGGGTGGAATTGCCTAAACCCAGTAATGCACTGGTGGTAATGTATCTCTAACCTTGAATGAATGAATGAAGAATATGATATGCTGATTTGTTCACCTTGTGCTGAACCTTGTATTGCTTGAGAACTATGTGCATCTGTGCTTAGCTGTGTGCATTTGAGTTTTTGTTTTTAGCCTGAGCATATTCTTGTGCATCTGTGCTTAGCTGCAAGCCCCTGAAGCTGCAAGCTGTAAGCCATAACTTGGATAGCCTAGTTGGCTGAAAGCTTACATGAGATTTTGTGTTAGTTATCAACCCTGAACTGACCTGCAAACCATCAGACCTAGCCAACTGTGCATGAGATGTAATTCCTTGCTAGCCCCTTGACTCTGTCAACCATTAGCCAATCCCTATGCATCTGACCATTTTGCAAACCTGTATTGCCTTGGCTGATTGCAAGCCTTACACTGTGCCTGATCATCAGACCTGGGTTCTTTGCATGATAACTTAGCTATTATCCCAAGCATTGCTCACACTTGAATCTGTGGCAACTATAATCTGTAAATGGTTAACTTGTGCATGCTGTGAATTTTTTTTAGCCTCAACTGAAATCTGTGCTTACCCTGTGCTGTAACCTTTAGTCTTCATTCAGCCCTAAGCACCAGCTCCAGCCTCTGTTGCTGATTGAGCTTAAGCTGCAAACCTTGTTGAGCCATCTGTTGAATATTATATTGCCCCGTGAATGAGGTAAGCCTCCAATCTGTGCTGTGCTGTTACTCATTGGTGATTGCTCTGTGCTGTACTCAAGCCGTGCTCTCCTTGCTCCATCTGATTTTGTGCAAACTAGTGCTGTGTTGAGAACTGCATTTAGACCTGCCCTGTGTTGTGCAAACTTGCTAAGTTGTGTTGTGTACAAGTTGTGTGCTCTACCCATATAAACCGAGCCGTGTCTTTGTGTACAAACTTTTGCTTAACCTTGCCAAACTCAAAGATATACCTTGTCTTTGTGTAATCATTGAGCGCACACAACCAAGGTCGCATAAGCCGAAACCCACACAATTGGGGTATAAGCCTGACCAAACTGTGTAGCTGCAACAACTGGGTTTTACACAACCAAAACTTCCCACAACAATTGGGCTCTGCAAAACAAACCAGCCCAATTAAACCAAACAAGCTCACCTAAACTGGGCTGCACCTAAATCAGCTGAAGCCCAATCATTGGGCTCTGCTCCTGCCACACAAACCAAACTAAAGCCCACTGTGAACTGGGCTAGCATTATAACCTGGGTCGCACTTGAACTGGGCTGTGCATTTGCAATCTAAGCAGAAAACCCAACCACTGGGCTCTGCATCCTGCCAAGCCCAACCTCCACACAACTGGGCTCTACCCCAACCAATTGCTGGGCTGCACATGTTCATCTAACCTAGGCTTTGCACAACCATTGAAGCCCACAAAAACCAAATCAATCCCAACTAAACCAAACCAGCCCAATAAACCAAATCCCACATAAACCAAAACCCACTTTATTTGTAAGACTGTTGATGTTTCTGTACATTATCTTCATTGTATATAATCCAGTAGGACTTGTTAATTTTTCTTTCTTGATTCGGTTGAGTCTTCTTGCGCATATATGATGCTAATCCGATATGATATGTTGGATTCTAGCCTTAACGAATGAAGCTCTAACCGTGCTCCGCCGATATCCGGTAATCTCTTCCCTTTTCTCTTATCAGCATAGTTCTCTCGGTATGTGACTGTTTAAAATTTTTCTATATGTCGACACATTGAGGACAATGTTTGATTTAGGTTTGGGGGTGCATTTGCATTTAGAGTTTTTAGTCTTTTATTTTATCTTTTAATTTTACAAAAAAAAAAAAAAAAAAAAAAAAAAAAAAAAAATTCAAAACTCTTTTTGTAAAAACCTCCAACTTTTAGAGATTTTAGAGTCACTAGCATGCTTCTAGCTATGTTTACATAGAGAATCTGACCGAAATAACAGAAATTGGAAGTACTGGGAGAACGCAATCGGGTTCCTTAGTTGATTAGAGCGTTAAAGTTGGATTTAACCATACCGGAGGGCGAATTAGGTGTTGTTTAGATATTCGGTAGTAGAATTGTGATCACCCATAGTGGAGACTACCCATTTTACATCAAGTGAGGCACCAACCTTCAATTTTTTGCAACTTTCTAGAAAAGTCATTAGAGTGTGTGTCACCGTACATCAATTCCGGGTAGGAATGGTGAGCTACCCAACTTCGCACCAATTTCAGCACTACTTTTGATCTCTTGAGTGCTAGTTTTTGTCAATCATGAGGGTGACGTCTAAAGATGAAAACTCCTTCTAAATATCGATTTGCAGTTAGCATCACTCTCTCTCTCAATCAACAAGACCCATAGAAACACATCATCGTCAACAAACGGAGCATCATCAGAATATTGAAAGAAAAATTGATATAGTCCAAGGTTTATGTACAACAAAGAAAAGAAAATAGGATGAGAATTAATAAAATTTATAAAATCAAGACAATACAAGTTGTGGAAAAATTGAGTGACAAAGTCCTTTGTCCATGGAGTTAGTTATTTCATTATTTGTATTTTTATTTTCACTTTTTGTAAATTAAAAGAAAAAAAAAAAAAAAAAAATTATTGTAGTTTATTTTTGCTACCACCATGGTAAAGAAGAGTTCAAAAAGAAAAATCCAAACAACAAGGAATTTGAGTAGAAAAATTAAAAAAATTGTCAAGTTTTGTGAAGTTTAGAAGCTCGTCATCAACAATTGAAGACCGAAGACCGAAGATTGAAGACGTTTCTATGGTTCTTATGAGAGAGTGATATTAATTGCCGATCGGGTGAGAAGTGAGTGAGTAATCCCACCCCTTGCTAATGGTTGATTTCCTTTCTTAGAGATCATCAGAAAAAGATTCTTTTTGTCCACACTTCTGTGGAGTCTCCAGTTTTATTTCGGAAGGTTATCCTTCTTACCTACAACGTGTGCAGGATTTCTCTCTTTATTCCTGCCTGCACACATGAGAGACTAAAAAGCGATCTTTTTGAGTGCAATTATCATAAAATCCTAATAGTGAGGCAGAAGTTGAGACTTATGATCACAATCGAATCCGAATTCTTTCATATGGTATGGTTACTTCTCGCTCAGCACTTAAGGATGAGAATGCGTTCTTTGGTAGTTCTAACTTCTGTTACTAGCATGCAGAAACTCTATGTCCTCATAGCTTCTTGGAGGCTTGAGACTCTTTTACACTCTAAAGTTGGAGAAGGTTTTGTGGGTACACCTCTTGTAAACCCTCACGAGACTACAACTCGTCCACTAGGGACACCTAGGGGTTTAAAGGCTTAGTGCATACGCTAAATGCATTCGAGAGACTGCGACGGGGGGTATAGTTAGGATTTCTTAATTTCTGTTTCACTTGAGGACAAGTAAAATTCGGGTTTGGGGGTATTTGATGAGTGCCAAATAGTGCATATTTATACACCTTTTTATTGGCTTTTTACTCATCTTTTGCGCTTAGAAATCGATATTATCCCAGTTCTGTGTTTTCTTTGTTTTCAAGAATAAATATTTGTATTAATTAATTTTGTGTTTTTAGGCACTAAATAAAGCTCGGAGAAATTGAGGAGCCAAAAGAGCGAAGAATTGGAGTCGAGAATCTATGGAGCAGAAAGCCAAAGCCCGCGCGCGCAACAGTTGCAACCCAACAAGTAGCAACTCATCTACAAGACATGGGCTTGAGCTAGACCCGACCCGTGACCCGGATTCGAGTCCGTCCATTCAGAGCCGTTAGATTTGATCTAGTCTTCATCCAACGCTCGCTCCAGCTCCTACACATCATCTCTTGATACTCCCGCTCTACACCAAAACTTCTTATATCCTGAGCCGTGAGATTGATGTCTCCCAAGATCCGACGCTCGCTCCGCCTGTTCCTTCAGCTCTCGCTATTCATGCCTCACAGCAAAGCACCCATATCCTATACCCATCGAGCAACTCTATCATTTCTCTTCTCCATCTTCTCTTTCTTCTCTGCAAATCCCTTACCCTCACCTTCTCCTCCCTTACCCGATTCAGAGACCATCATCACCACCTCCATCACTCCCTGACACTAGCCGCAACAACAACTCCAGCAGCCGCACCATTTCTCTAGGTTTAGTTTTCTCTCACTTAGCTTCTACCCTAGAGGCTAACTTAGAGAAAACTAAAACTAGGGTTTCACCAAACCCATTGTGCATGGTCGATTCAGAGGTCAGAGAAGCATGAGCAGAGCCAACAACCGATGCAGAGAGTATGGGTGAGAGATTTTTGTGTAATTTCTATTTTTAAAAGAATTAGGGTTTTGGGAGTCTGTTGCATGTATAAATAGATGATGTAGAAGTTATTTTTTCTTATGCCTGGATTAGCCAGAGCAGCATTTAGATTTAATTTTGTGTTCTTTGTTACTTTATTATGTTCTAAATATAAGTGCTAGGGTTTGAGATGAAGCCCTAGCTTTCTGCTGTGTTAATCATGTTGATTATATTTCTCTTGAATGTTTAATTTGTTCTAGGATAGAATTAATCTTAGCATATCAACACATTGCTCTCACAAAGTGCATGCCAATGCCATGGATGCACTTTGTAGTTAGAATACCCCCGTGATGATGATGCTTTGCAACTCAACTTAATTAGATCATTATCAATCCTCGGATTAGTTGTACTCTAAACAGAGACGGGTAATACTTGGGAAAGATACCATAGTTGTGATTGAATCATCCATTGGTGAAACACCTTAGGTAAGTGGTAGACTTGACACTCTCCCTTATCGATTACAAGGACAAGAGTAATGTAATTAGCTAAAGACACAAGTGGAAGTTAGTGGCTGATTTGAAGACTCTAGCATCCCTTTTATCACTGTCTTTTACCTTAGTTTAGGTTCACTTCATTTCATCTTAGCCGTTTCGGCAAACAAACCCCTGTTGTCATATTACTCTACTTGAATTCAGTTGAAGAAGCCCTTAGATCACACATAGCACACCCATGTCTCTGTGGTTCGACCCGTACTTGCCGCGTCTCCGATAGACGCCGTGCACTTGCGGTTTATTACAAGTAGGCTTATAAAATATACACATTCCGAGGCCTACCAATCTCTACGAAAGGAAATCAACCACTTAACGAAGGTGAGAATATGCTTACTTACCTCGTTATACATTCGACGTGCAGCTAGCACCACTCTCACAACATCCATAGAAACGTCTTCGGTCTTCAATCGGTGTCTTCATCTTCGTCTTCGGTCTTCAACTCTTGATGATAACTCTTGAACTTCGTAGAATCTTGACAATATGATTCTTTCCTCTAATTCTTGTTGCTTGAAACTTCATTATAGATATTCCTTCCTTTGGCTTTATTGAAAGAATACAAAACTAAAAACAAACTATACAAACCCATAATATAATACAATGAATTCTTCTTGTTTTTCTTTTTTTTTTTCAATATTTTTTTTTTTGTTTTTTTTTTTTTTTTTTTTTTATTGAGACAAGAAAAATAAAACAAATACAAAATTAAACAATAAAACTAGTAATGAACCTAAAGAAAATTTTTTTTTCTCTCCTCTTGTCTCTCTTTTTTTTTTCAATTTTTTTTTTTTTGAGACAAGAGAAATAAACATAAATTGAAAAATAAAATAAGTACAAATGGCCATGGTGTAAGTACTTTACCGCTTGATTCTTCACAACTTGTATGTCTCGATATCATAAACTTCTCGAACTCTCATCCTTGATAATTTTCACTCTTGTACAATAGTCTTCAACTTATAAAAATTCTGCTCCTTTTCTCGTTGCTTTACTTGAATCTGAAATTTGCCCATTTCTGTACCGTTGCTTGTAAACCTTGAACGTGTTCAACTTTCCTTCAAATTTGTGATGCTCCTCTTGTTGATGATGATGGTGTTTATATGGACCTGTAGCTGTAGAGAGAGATAAGGTGGATGGTGCTAACTACGAACAAGATTACAAGTGGTATGTAAGTTAGAAATTCGATGTCACCATCATGGTTGATAAAAATAGCACTCAAGAGATCAAAATAGTGCTTCTATGGTGGGAGGTTGGGCAGCTCACCATTCTGCCCGGAATTTACGTACGGTGACACACACTCTAAAAGCACAAATTTAGACAGGTACAAAGAATTGAAGGTTGGTGCCTCACATTATGTAACATGGGTAGTCTCCACTATAGGGGATCACTACTCTAATACCGAATTCAGTCTGCACCTTATTTGCCACTGGCATGGTTAAATCCAACTTTAACTCTCATAAAATTAAGAAACCCGATCATGTTCTCTGTCATCTCTAAGTTCAGTCACTCTTATGAGATTCTCGATGTAATCTTAGCGACATGTATACTATGTGACTCTAAACTAACTATAAGTTGGAGTTTTTATTCACTATTGTACACAAAAGTTGAAAATTTATGAAAAATTTACAATGCAAATACTTAACCACTCCCCCACACTTAAACTTTACATTGTCCTCAATGTAATTGAATCGTCCAAAGAAAGTTAAGGTGGGAAATCCTACATGAAAAGCGATAAAAAATCAGAAAAAGTAAAAAATATGACAAGAAAAGAAAAGAAAAGATAAGAGATACAAAACCTATGGGTTGCCTCCCATTTAGCGCTTGGTTTAAAGTCGTCAGCCCGACTATCTCCTTGCTTTCTATGACTCCTCCAGAGGGAGCACTTCTACAAGATTAACTCCTTCCACGACATCCGAAGAGAAGTTCTCATAATATGGCTTCAACCGGTGCCCATTTACTTTAAGTTCATTTCCTGTAGCTAAACTACGAATTTTCACTGCACCATGAGAAAACACATTAGTTACAATAAAAGGTCCAATCCAACGTGACCTTAATTTACCCGAAAATAATTGCAAGCAAGAATTAAACAAAAGCACTTTCTGCCCAATGCAAAATTGTTTCTTTGTAATCATATTATCATGAAAAGCTTTCGTTTTTTCCTTGTAAATCCGTGAGCTTTCAAATGCATCATTGCGAATCTCTTCTAACTCTTGAAGTTGTAACTTTCTTTGCCTTCCAGCACCATCCAACTCCATATTGCATTGCTTAATAGCCCAAAATGCCTTATGCTCAATTTTCACGGGTAAGTGACAAGGTTTACCATAAACAAGCCTAAAGGGAGACATCCCAATAGGTGTCTTGTATGCGGTTCTATACGCCCACAAAGCATCATTGAGTTGCATACTCCAATCTTTCCTTGTTGGATTCACCGTATTCTCTAGAATGGATTTCACCTCTCGGTTGGAAACCTCGGCTTGTCCATTTGTTTGTGGATGGTAAGGTGTTGCAATCCTATGCGACACATTGTACTTCCTTAACAAAGTTTGCAAGAACCTGTTTTTGAAGTGTGAACCTCCATCGCTAATTATAGCCCTTGGAATGCCAAACCTTGCAAATATATTAGCTTGCACGAAATCTGAAACAACTTTAGAATCATTAGTTGGGGTGGCCTTAGCTTCCACCCATTTCGAGACATAATCCACAGCAAGCAAGATATAATAATTCCCACTAGAATTGACAAAAGGGCCCATAAAATCAATTCCCCATACATCAAAAACCTCAACAAATTGAATAATAGTTTGTGGCATTTGATTTCGAGCACCTAGATTTCCTGTTCTTTGGCACCTATCACATGTGGTACAAAATGCATGTGCATCCTTAAACAAAGTTGGCCAAAAGAAACCACATTCTAGTACCTTGAGAGCGGTTCTATTACTCCCAAAGTGTCCTCCACAAGCATATGAGTGGCAAAAAGACAAGATAGAATTAAATTCTGATTCGGGAACACACCTACGTATTACTTGGTCACTACAATGTTTCCATAAGTATGGATCATCCCATATGTATTGGTTTCCTAACTTCTTTAGTTTGTCCCTCTCAGCACGAGACAAGTTCTTTGGGATTTGTTTAGAAACTAAGTAATTAACAATATCAGCGTACCATGGTTCTCCAAAGGCAATTGAGAATAGTTGCTCATCCGGGAAACTTTCATGCAACGGGATAGTTTCCTTGTCCACAGCAAGTCGGCTCAAGTGATCCGCAACGGTGTTCTCAATTCTTTTCTTGTCTTTGATCTCAATATCAAACTCTTGCAAGAGTAATATCCATCGTATGAGCCTCGGTTTCGCCTCTTTCTTTGTAAGCAAGTACTTAACCGCTGCATGATCAGAAAAGACAACAACTTTTGTACCAATTAGATAAGAGCGAAACTTTTCTAAAGCAAAAACAATGGCTAACAACTCTTTTTCGGTGGTTGTGTAGTTTTGTTGGGCCTCATTTAATGTTCTAGAAGCATAATAAATGGCATGAGGTATCCTCCCCACACGCTTCCCAAGCACCGCACCAACCGCATAATCACTAGCATCACACATAAGCTCAAAGGGCTGGCTCCAATCCGGTGGTTTAATGATAGGGGCTGAGATCAAAAGTTCTTTCAAACGATTGAATGCCGCCACACACTTTTCATCAAAGTTAAAAATCACATCTTTTTGCAATAAGTTACAAAGTGGTGATGCTATCTTGGAAAAGTCCTTGATGAATCTACGATAAAAACCTGCATGACCAAGAAAAGAGCGTATCTCCCTCACCGTAGTGGGAGGGGTTAAAGCACGAATAAGGTCTATCTTAGATTTATCGACTTCCAAGCCTTTAGAAGATATTATATGGCCTAAAACTATGCCATGAGTTACCATGAAATGGCACTTCTCCCAATTCAAAGACAAGATTTGTTTCAACACATCGTTCAAGGATTAGAGACAAGTTGTTCAAGCAAAGGTCAAATGAATCGCCAAAGACACTAAAATCGTCCATGAACACTTCAATTATGTTTTCAACATATTCCGAAAAGATACTTACCATACACCTTTGAAAGGTAGCTGGGGCATTGCATAAGCCAAAAGGCATCCTTCTATAAGCAAAAGTACCGAATGGACAAGTGAAAGTGGTTTTCTCTTGATCCTCCGGTGCTATCACAATCTGATTGTAACCTGAATAGCCATCAAGGAAATAATAGTAAGAGTGTCCAGCTAAACGTTCAAGCATTTGATCAATAAATGGTAAAGCAAAGTGATCTTTTCTAGTAGTGTGATGGACGCATTTATGTGTCTATTTTAGTCTCAATTCTATGTAATGTTAGTACTCGATTTTGCGTTTATTTTGGTATTTTATGTCTGTGTAGGTGTTTTTGGAGAAATAAGCTTTTGCTGGAAAATTGGCTCGAAAAGTGTTTTTTGCGCTCGTGGGAGAAAAATACTAAAGACACCCCTCATTTGGATAAGGGGCGCTCAATTGATAAGGGGCACCCTAATTTCTATTCATATTCCTGTGTTATAGGCGCCATCGCACTGGATAGGGGCAACCCCCTTCATCTTCACAGTTTGAACTGATGAATTTTGGCGGGAAGATATTGCAGCGTATAAACGGATTTTGGATTCGATGTTTGGGATATATCTGGACCGATTCAATCATCAGATTTAGTTGGGCTGGACTTGAAGTAACTAAACAAGATTGTAAAGAGTTTAGTTTCGTAAAAACAGGGTTTAATCGTCGAGTTGGAGGAAAACATGGAGATGGATATTCACGGGGTTTCACTGTTATTTTACGGGAAGAATATTTATGGGATTTTGGTTTGTTAAACAAGGAAAGAAGCTGTATAACGAGAATATATTCCTTAAAGGATTTGGTTTGATCGAATAAGAGAAGTTTGACAGCTAAACAGAAGCCGTGTGAATGGAAAATAAAAGAAAAAATACCGTGACCTGCGGGAGGAGGAACCTTGAGTTTTAATCGTCCTGTGATGATATAAAAAGGGTGGGCAACATCCAGAGAAGGTAATCGGGAGTTGGGAGAGCCAACAGAGGGCTCAGAAGCGAAGAACAATAATTGCAGAGAAGTTCTCTGCTGCTGCTGAAGAAGAAAGGGACGAAGAACATTGACGTACAGGGAACGGTCGTAGAAAAGTGTCGCTGTTCCACTGCAGAACCCTAGTATCGTTTATAAGGCAGACTTATTACCTCTGTAACAGTCTGTTTGTAACGCCTTTTCAGCGTTGCAAACTGCATGCGAGTCATTAGTTTTCTCTTGTTTTTCACCTATTTGAGCTATGAACAACTATTTTGAGCACGTGAATAATATGAGGAGCTAAACCCCATCACTGGGACAACGGAGGAAGCTGTATTTCATCCATGTGGTAATTTAATTAATTTTTTATTTACTTTTTGCACCGATTTTAATTGAATTAAGATTTCTATTAATTACATGTGACTTTGTTTGATGGAGCATGCTTAGTCCTAGGGATTCTTGATGCGCCATACTTATGATCTACAAGTAATATTTTATGGAATCTACTTTGGCAAAGAATATAGTTATATTTGTTTTGTTTTGAGCTATAATCGCCGAGGATTAATTTTTGAACCACTTGAATATGAAAAACAGTGAAATTCTGAGTCCCAGTAATCTCTCGATATTGTGACATCTTGTAAATATATTTTCTTTTAGTTTTAAGTTTGAAATCAAATCTTTACAAGCCCGAGTTGAACGAACTTTACTACCACTTTCTACAACAACATAAAAATCACATCAATTTTTGGCGCCGCCGACGCGGACTTGTATTTAGATTTGTTTTAGGTTTATTTTTCTTTTTATTATTTTTTGTTCTTTTTTACGCGTTTTGGTGTTTTTCGATTCTTTTCAGATTTGAAGCGAAGCTATAAGGAAAGAAAAAGTGCTATAAAAGGAAAGCATCGCCAAAGAAGGAAAGAAAAGAGGAATCTGAAAGGAGTGAAGAAGAAGATTTTGTATATAGCTATTTTGTTTTATTTTTAGAAACTGTAAATAGGGTTGTATTTTTGTAATTTTTTTTTTTTTTTTTTTGACACTTTTTGGACTTTTTTTTTTTTTTTTTCCTTTTGGACTTGGACATTTTTTTTTAAAAACCCTAAGGAAGGGTTAAAAATTAAATATAAACTGTTTGCAGGGAAGGACGACAGTTACGATACTGTCTCGGCCCCTCGGGTTCGTACACTGACATAGGAGTCGGTGGCCTGAGTCGACTTCAACGGTTCATCGCCCGTCTGGTACGGGAGGTAAGACTCTATCCACCCACGAATCCCCTGTCAGTGGGTTTTTATTTTGTGTGACAACTCACACCCCTGCAAATAGAATGTCGAACTGGTATTACAATAGCCAATACAACGAATATCCGACTGAGTTTCAAAATGGACGTTACTACTTTGACCATAATGTGAATAGTGGTTGGGAACATCAGACTTTTCAAGGTTATGGCTCATACCATGATGAGCCCAATTACTATCCACACACACACCGGTCATACGAGCAAGAATATAATAGTACTAGTTCCCCGTTGAATGATTTAATCAAACAATCATACCCTAGTGCTACTTATGATCCTTCCATTTCTCTTGAAGAGTCTCTCAAGCAATTAACTGAACAGACAAATAGGTTTGTGTTAGAAATGAATAAACAAAATGCACCCATGAGTGAACCTTCTATACACGATACCATAAGGAAGTCATGTGAGTCGACTCAAAAGCTTTTATTAGAGGCCCAGGAAAGAACTGCTCAAGATAGTCTTAATTTCCAATATAATGTTTCCAATAGTACCTTTGAAGATGAGGATAGTTATTTGCATAATCAAGATGACGAGGTTAGAATTGGTAACACTACTTTAGATGAGGTTCAACCATTTTCATGTTATTATAATGATGATTATGATGAGGATAGTGTTGATGAAGAATCTGAAATATTTAGGCATAGTGATCAGGAATTTGTTACTCCAATTGAGCTTTACAATGATAATATTTCTAGTTCAAATTCAAATAATTTTAATAATTATTCACCTATTCAAAAGGACGAGGATTTGACTAGAGATACCACCGTTTTAGACGATGTAGTATTTCCTTATGATTACGAAGCCGATGATAGTTTTGAGGAACGAGTTTATTCTGAGAACATTGTTTTAGAGTCTAACGATTTAGAAACATTAGTCTTAGACAAAGAAGATGAACTCG
The DNA here is from genome assembly GCA_023531295.1 of Papaver armeniacum. NCBI lineage: Eukaryota > Viridiplantae > Streptophyta > Magnoliopsida > Ranunculales > Papaveraceae > Papaver > Papaver armeniacum. The sequence goes on along the minus strand of JAJJWW010014018.1, from coordinate 25,789 downwards.
TAGAGCTTTCAAATATGATGAGTGAGGATGCACCTTCCGATTATAACTTAGAAGAAGCAATTGACCATTTTCAGGATTTCGATGATATAGAAATTAGGGAAATTGTAGATAGTCTATCTAGAGACATGCAAAACTCTAAGTTTGGGGGTGATTAACATTCTCCATGTGCCTTAACTCTTAAAAAGGTCCCTCACTTGGGACTTGACATTTGTGCCCCAACCATTTTAAAAAATTATCTTCATACACGTTTTCCCGAACCTAGTGATGTCCATAGGGAAGTTCAGTTGTTAGAAACCCATCTTCTGGTTGATGTGGTTAGCCCAGGCTATGATACCCAGATTGATTTTGTTTTCACACCAAATATTTTTCAACCAATTGTGGGAATGTATGAGTTCAAAATGTGTCAGTTATTAAGTTTTAAGACTGAACCTAAGTACTTTAAGAGATTAGAATCGACACATTTTCTTATGATTGACCGCCAGTTTCATCGTGGTCAATTGTGTGAGTCAAAACTGATTGACTTTAAGGATCCGCAATTATTCAGGTTATTATTATGTGCTTCTAAGTTCTTATTTGAGTTTTTACAGACTTTACAACCTGAAACGGATCTTAGCTTTGAGGAATTCCAACCCATGAAAATATTTTATTTGGACCCAGTTATAGAACCTGAACCTGAACCACAGCTAGATGCGGTTGTCTTAAACAGGAAACTAGACAAGGGTGTGCTTCATTTGTTAATTTTCTTGGCATGTTGCAGATTCCTTTTACTTGTGATAGCTCTATTTGGTTTTGATGACCCACAGATATTTCGGCTATTACTTTATGATTTTATGAGGTGACTAATCCTTTCTTAGTCTGGCTGAAGACTTTAAACTTAGCACTTCTTGGGAGGTAACCCAATATTCATGCGACACGGTAATATCTTTCCTTACCTCTTTTTCTTTAAATGGTAACAGTTTCTCCTTGTTCATGTTTTTAATTTTATCTTTAGAACATTGAGGACAATGTTAGATTTAAGTTTGGGGGTATTGGAGAAACTTTTAGTTGCATTAGTAAACTTCAGAGCCTAGAAATTTATGCTTATTAAGGATGGCACTAACCAGTCTAAGTGGATGGAAGCATTTTGGTTGTAGGAGTTGAGGAACCAATCTGATTAGATGGAAACATCTAAAGAGTCTATTCATAAAAGCACAGAGCTCAGGTGTTAAAAATAACATGGTAGTTTCACAATATCTCGTTGAGTCCTTTTCACTTCTGTTTTTATTTTGTTTTATTTTTTTAAACTATGTTTCTCTAAGTGATTAAGTGGGGCCCACGAATCAAGTTGTTACCAATGCTAGGGTGAATTAGAGTGATTGAGATACAAAAAAAAAAAAAAAAAAAATCTACGCAAAACCTAACTACGCAAAAATCTACGCAAAAAAAAAAAAAAAAAAAAAAAGAAAAAAAAGTGAGGCCATACCATTAGACCAACCGGAATAAATTCAATAAAGTCGACCACTGGAACCCTTGTATATGCCAGTTGTGTTGACCTAGAGTTAGGATTATCGACCACTGGTTCCCTTGTATATGCCAGTGTGTTGATATTAGTCAGACCAGTATCTCAGTCCATTAGGATAGGTTCATTTTGGCGGAGGACTTCAGACAGATATGGGAAACATCGATCACTTAGTAAACATCAAAACCATCTATGTTTTTTTCATCCATCTTCTTAATCTATCCATGTGATTGGTTGACTCCGGTTATGATGTCCAGAAACTATCTGAGTAGAGCTTTGTGACTTATATATGAATTTTTAGTATGCTTGAGTGCAAACTCGTGTACAAAAATTGGAATTTCGCATCAGGGTACTTCCTCCTGTAGTCAATAAGTATGCCAACCAAGGAGATTTTTTAGTGCCTTCCAAGGTTTTGCGTAGATAGTTAGGGTCTGGTGTAAAGGTTTTGTGGGTACACCTCTGGTAAACCCTCCCGAGACTATAACTCGGCCACTAGGGCCACCTAGGGGTTTAAAGGCTTATTGCATACGCTAAATGCAATCGACGATGCCTGCGACAGTGAGTTAGGATTTTATTTTGTAGATTTTATTTGCTCGGGACTAGCAAATAATAAGTTTGGGGGTATTTGATGGACGCATTTATGTGTCTATTTTAGTCTCAATTCTATGTAATGTTAGTACTCGATTTTGCGCTTATTTAGGTATTTTATGTCTTTGTAGGTGTTTTTGGAGAAATAAGCTTTTGCGGGAAAATTGGCTTGAAAAGTGTTTTTTGCGCTCGTGGGAGAAAACTACTAAAGACACCCCTCATTTGGATAAGGGGCGCTCAATTGATAAGGGGCACCCTAATTTCTATTCATATTCCTGTGTTATAGGCGCCATCGCACTGGATAGGGGCAACCCCCTTCATCTTCACAGTTTGAACTGATGGATTTTGGCGGGAAGATATTGCAGCGTATAAACGGATTTTGGATTCGATGTTTGGGCTATATTTGGACCGATTCAATCATCAGATTTAGTTGGGCTGGACTTGGAGTAACTAAACAAGATTGTAAAGAGTTTAGTTTCGTAAAAACAGGGTTTAATCGTCGAGTTGGAGGAAAACATGGAGATGGATATTCACGGGGTTTCACTGTTATTTTACGGGAAGAATATTTATGGGATTTTGGTTTGTTAAACAAGGAAAGAAGCTGTATAACGAGAATATATTCCTTAAAGGATTTGGTTTGATCGAATAAAAGAAGTTTGACAGCTAAACAGAAGCCGTGTGAATGGAAAATAAAATAAAAAATACCGTGACCTGCGGGAGGAGGAACCTTGAGTTTTAATCGTCCTGTGATGATATAAAAAGGGTGGCTGAACATCAGAGAAGGTAATCGGGAGTTGGGAGAGCCAACATAGGGCTCAGAAGCGAAGAACAATAATTGCAGAGAAGTTCTCTGCTGCTGCTGAAGAAGAAAGGGACGAAGAACATTGACGCACAGGGAACGGTCGCAGAAAAGTGTCGCTGTTCCACTGCAGAACCCTAGTATCGTTTATAAGGCAGACTTATTACCTCTGTAACAGTCTGTTTGTAACGCCTTTTCAGCGTTGCAAACTGTCTGAGTCATTAGTTTTCTCTTGTTTTTCACCTATTTGAGCTATGAACAACTATTTTGAGCACATGAATAATATGAGGAGCTAAACCCCATCACTGGGACAACGGAGGAAGCTGTATTTCATCCATGTGGTAATTTAATTAATTCTTTATTTACTTTTTGCACCGATTTTAATTGAATTAAGATTTCTATTAATTACATGTGACTTTGTTTGATGGAGCATGCTTAGTCCTAGGGATTCTTGATGCGCCATACTTATGATCTACAAGTAATATTTTATGGAATCTACTTTGGCAAAGAATAAAGTTATATTTGTTTTGTTTTGAGCTATAATCGCCGAGGATTAATTTTTGAACCACTTGAATATGAAAAACAGTGAAATTCTGAGTCCCAGTAATCTCTCGATATTGTGACATCTTGTAAATATATTTTCTTTTAGTTTTAAGTTTGAAATCAAATCTTTACAAGCCCGAGTTGAACGAACTTTACTACCACTTTCTACAACAACATAAAAATCACATCATAGTGGCATTCAATTTTCTATAATCAATACAAACCCTCCAACCGGTTTGCACTCGAGTTGGGACAAGTTCATTCTTATCATTTTCCACCACCGCTACACCTGATTTCTTTGGTACTACTTGTACCGGGCTTACCCACTTGCTATCGGATATGGGGTAGATAACACCCACGTACAAAAGCTTGAGTATCTCCTTTTTCACAACTTCCATCATGGGAGGATTCAACCGACGTTGCGCTTCCCTTGTAGGCTTTGCATCGTCCTCCACACGGATCTTATGCATACAAACGGCAGGGCTTATACCCTTGATATCGGCGATTGTCCATCCTATGGCCGTCTTGTACGTCCTTAGCACCCTTAGAAGTTTTTGCTCATGTAATTCATTAAGCTCGTTAGAAACAATCACGGGTAACTCTTCATTGTCACCCAAGTACAAGTACTTTAAGTGACTTGGAAGAGGTTTCAATTCTAAACTTGGAGATTTAACAATAAATGGCACAAGTTTTTCATTATTGCAAGGTAAAGAAGCATATGAAATATTCTTAATTGCTTATTTTTCCGGTAATGAGTCAAGAGAACCAATGGTTTCTTTAATCTCATCATTATACTCCAAATATTATCAATGGGTGTAGTGAGCACGGTTTCCAAAGTATCAACACCATTCAACTCAAACATTTGTTGCGCCAATGTGTCCATCACATCAATGGAGAAACAAGAGTGGACATCACTAGGATATCTCATCGTCTCGAAAATGTTGAAACGTATTATTTCTCCATCAAACTCCATAGTTAGCGTTCCCTTGTCAACATCAATAATGGTTTTCGCCGTTTTCATGAAGGGGCGCCCAAGTATCAATGGAAGAGACGAGTCCGGTGAACCTTCATCCATCTCTAACACACAAAAGTCAGCTGGAAATACAAGTTGATTAACCTGCACAAGAACATCCTCAACAATACCCATTGGGTAGACATTAGAACGATCGGCTAATTGCAACACAATTCCAGACTTTTTAAGAGGACCAAGATCAAGTGAATTATACATAGACGCAGGCATAACATTAACGGATGCACCTAAGTCCAACATAGCTTTGTTAAATATGGTGTTACCAATTGTGACGGGAATGTCAAAGCTACCGGGATCCTTGCACTTAAGTGGGAGTTTGTGTTGTAAGATTGTCGAAGCATTCTCCCCCACACTAAGCACTTCATTACCTTTGAGCCTTTGTTTATTGGTACACAAGTCCTTCAACACCTTTGCATACTTTGGAACTTGCTTGATTGCATCTATGAGTGGTATGTTCACATGGATCTTCTTGAGAATGTCTAAAATCTCCTTTTCTAGTTCCGCCTTCTTGGAATTTTCAAATCTGCGAGGGAAAGGTAAAGAAGGAACATAAGTAGAAACCGGAGTTTTAGAGTTAGAAATAGGTACCTCAAAAGTTTGGGGAGAATCCTCATTTTTCTCCTCCAAAACAGGTTCCTTTGGTGTTTCCACCGTGCCCGAATCAGTAACTTCGGGTTGCACAGTTGTGTACCACTTCTTAATGTAATTGCATTGACACCCTCTTTTGGGTTGATTGGTTGAGAAGGGAGTTTCCCACCATTTTGTGCCTTCAATTGATTCAACTCAATAGCCATAGAACCAACTTGAGTTTGCAAATCCTTAACCCAACTCTCCGTTCTTTGCATAAAAGATTTCAGCAACTCTTCCATATTGGACCCCATAGTTTGAGGTTGTTGTTATTGTTGATGATGAAATTGTTGTCTCGGCTGGAATTGTTGTTGTTGAGGTTGAAATCCACTCGGGTTGTTGAAATTAGGTGGTTGAACCGCTCCTTGCTTGTTCTCATAGCTAAAATTGGGGTGATCTCTCCATCCCGGATTGTAAGTGTTAGAGTAGGGATCATACCGTCTTTGTTGATTTGGAAAGACCGCATTAGCTTGCTCGTCCTCATAAGCTTGAGAGGAACTTGGTATCACCGCGGCTGCAACTTGTTGCATCATTGCTGTCATGTTACCCAATTGTTGACGAAGTTCCTCGACCTCGCTCACTTCATTAACTTTCCTAAGAAGCACATCCGAACCACGACTCAAGAATTGTTGGGAGTTTGCTGCCATGTTCTCAATCAACTCTCTAGCTTATGCCACCGTCTTGTTAACTAGTGCACCACCACCTCCAGCGTCAAGAAGATTCCTATCACTTGATTGGAGTCCTTCATAGAAATATTGGATAATCATAGCGTCACTGAATTGGTGGTGAGGGCAGCTTGCCACCAATCTCTTGTATCGTTCCCAACATTCATATAAGGATTCTCCCACATTTTGCTTCATCCCACAAATCTCCTTTCGAATTTGAGTAGCCTTTGATGCAGGAAAATATCTCTCTAAAAATAGTTTCTTCAGCCCATTCCATGTTGTGACACTTCCGGGAGGCAAATAGTACAACCAATCCTTAGCACTATCCATCAAAGAGAAACAGAAAACTTTCAACATTGCACCGTCCGCCTCAACATCCGCTGGAATCATGGCCGTGACAATGGTGTGGAAGTCCATAAGATACTTGTTTGGGTCTTCATTCACCATGCCATGGAACTTTGGTAATTCTCTAAGCAACCCCGGCTTGATCTCAAAAGTAGAGTTTGTTTGAATACACCCCTGTTGTGTATCAAGCCTATGAGAAGCTAACTCCTTGAGTGAACGATTTGCATCACCCATTGCTTATTCTTTTTCTTCAAAAGGTGGTTCTTGTTCACCCTGAACCTCTTGTTCTAAAACTACTTCTTCTTTTTGGAAAGTCTCTTCTTCTACTTCCAACTCTTGTTCTTCCGTTGTATCTTTACTTGGTTGGAGTATTGTGCCTCTTCGAGTAGCTATCCCGCACCTTGGATAATTCCAATCTTTAGAAGCCAGGGATTAGGTACACAAAACAATTCTCGCAAACAAGTGAGAAACAAGACAAGGAAACAAGAAGCAAAGATAAAAGCAAAAACAAAAATAAGAAACTAAAAACTTAATAACTAGCCGTATGCCTCCCGACAACGGCGCCAAAATTTGATCATTTGTCGTATGCGTCAAAAATAATTTCACTTTCCTAAAGTATATGATAAGAAAGAGTTCGTTTCCACAGAGAGGCGATTGTAGTTATTATGTATTCAATTTCTTAAAGTAACCAATTGGGGGGATTTCTGATTTTTGTAAGCAATAAAAGTAAATCAAAAAAAAAAGTAAATTATAGAAAGTAACCAATGAGAGAAAGATATTGGTCAAGGAATTCATCTTCAATCTTAGACATGTGCTTGAATATATGATTAGAATTACAATTTAATCTCTTTTATTATCAAAAGCCTAGAGAATCAAGAGAGCAAGATAATCTATTAATTTCCTAAGTTCATCAACACACACATTAGAGTCACGTATGTGAATTCTACCTAAAGAATAACCTAACACCTTGCGCTAATTAAGTTCAATTCCTAGGAGCATTAAGTTTCAGAAATAGGCTAATCAATGCAATTGTCATACATTGCGCATAACAATTCGGACAATGGTCAAACTCTACATATGACTACGAGAGTGTATCACTACAAACCGTAAACATATCATGCTACTTGTATTCAGGGTTATCGCTCGATGAAAAACCCTAAAATAGTTATGGACTAGGATGCAAGTTCAATTAATTGGCCACTTAACTAACCAAACATCTAAGTCCTGTCACAATACATCAATCATGTGATTATTAAAACAGTAGAGATTTAAGCGATAATCAAGAGAGAAAACTAATACATAACACAAGCACAAGTTTTAGAAATAGGACTACATCCTTAACCAATAATATAGAATTTAGCTACTCATAGCTATGGAGTTCATCACAAAAATATCAATTGAATAAAGAAGAAGATGAACAAAAGCAAACCCTAGTAGCGTAAACAAAAGCGGCTCTCTCCCAAAACTCCAAGAATAAAAACGTATTTCCAAAAGTTGTAGGACTTTTCTTTTATAGCTCCTCTTGTTCCAAAATTAGGTCTAGTCTTCAAAGTCCATTAGATGAAAATCCACCAAGCCCATAAGTGAGAGAAACCCATGTATAAAATATGCCCCAAAAACTGTCGCCGGAAAACTGGTATTATGGCCGGAAGAGTGGCCGGAAACATAGCTCAGGTGACCAGCAAAGTCCACCCGGTCACCGGTCAACGATTCGAATCAGTCGGGTCAACTAGTCAGCTCGGTCAGGTCAGCCGAGTTAAGACCGATTCAGCCGAGTCAATTGACTAGCTCAGTTAGATCATGAGTTAGGCCATAGTCTTGCATAGGCCAGAATTGTGCTGCACCAAGATGGTGCTTCATCAGTTTACTTCAGCCATGATGGCTCTGAATTTTATAACTCTGGCCTGCAATCTTACAACTTCAACTCCACTGCAGTACCAACTCAATTTCTTGCTCCACCAAATCTATCTTCTCTGTAATATTAACTTTAGCTGCAACCTGAGCTTACTGGCAGCATCAACTGAAACTCGTCACAAGACCCTGTCCCTTCAATAGCCATACCACCTGATGCTTAGAACAACAGCCACAACACCAAGGCTATGTTCACTGCGTCTCAACACAGCACCACCAGTCTGTAAACCCCCTCAGTTCAAAGCAACAACTCTAGCATTGCTCTTTCATACTCTGCAAAACACATTTCATCATCATTCTGCTTCAGTTCCTGCGACACCAACCACCTCCAACTGCATCATTTCAGTTCAATCACATCACCATGTCTGTTTAGCTTAATTCCATTGCACCAATACCAGACCACCAGTACTGCCGCCTTTGCGAGAAGCAGCTAACCTCATTTTGAGCACATTCAATGCAAATTTAGCATGAACCCCAATCCATTTCAATCACCAACACCTGCAACTGAGAGCACCAACATACTCTCCATTTAAAGTTCAAGACCGAACTCACAACCTCAAAATCATCTGCAATAAATAACTTCCATAAACTGCAACAGACACAGCTCAGTTCCAAATGCTCATCACTTCAGTCACCGCAAAAAATAGCACCACTACCTGCAATCAACCATTCCACCACAACAGCATCACATCAACCACTAGATTCATCTCTTCTCAGCCAACATCCAACATCCCTGCACTGCACCTGCATCCGAGCATCCAACTAGAGCTGCAACTTCAGCTTAACTGCAACAACACCCTTCTCTCCTTGTATGGCTGCAACTCACTTCCTTTTTGACTTCAATGCTCATCTAGCATACTACCAGAGCCACCAGTATCATCAGCTTCTTAATATCCTAAGCATACATCTAAGAAGTTCATTCCTTCATTCGAACCACAGAAACTGCCCTCCATAGCTCAGCCATATACACGATTCCTTAAGCTGCAACATTCAAGCATTCTACAACCTCCCACGATTTCATCTCAGGCACTCAACTACAGCTGCTCCATTAACAGAATCAATACCCCATGGACATCTCAGTACCAAACACCCATTGTAGTTCATGCCAATTCTTCCACCAGCAGTAAGCATCCAGCTCTCCCTTGTTCTTCTATTTTCTGCAGCATCATTGAACCACACACTAGCCATTCCATTTGAGCTCTTCATATCTTATCTGCTCCATCACCAGTGCCTTTAACACCTGCAATTTGAACGGCAACACCCACTCTTTCTTCTTTCACCTTCAAATCAAATGGCAGTATAATGAATTTGGGGAAGAACATAAGAAAGGAACCCTAATTTCTTGTTCTTCTGAATTCGACCTCAATACTCCATACAATCGACAAACAACCTAAACCCCAGCTTTCTTATCTTCTAATTCTCAGTTTGCAGCCATGAATTAACCCCTTTACGAAGTCTTCTCGTAAACCCTAGCTCTGCAATATTGCTTCCAAATCAAAGCCCACAACTTCTCGTACTCAAATCGGACTCTTACCCGAGTTTTGTAATCTTCTCATCTTGTAATTATCATCTCTTTCAACACCAGAAACTCTCTTTTCAGTTTAGATTTCAAAACCCTTTCTCATTTCAACAGCAAATCTGCATCAGAAATTGCACAACCATTCACATATTCATATCTCCTTCCTTCAGCACCAGGTACCCATGGTAACATCGACTCCAACTGATACCAGATTAATTTCAGTTCTTCATCTCTTCTCGATCTGAAGTCTGAACCAATCATCTGTAATGAACTCTAACATTGCCCCCATTTCATACCTCACTAAATTTCATGTGATAACTGAATGAGAGAAATGTTCCTCTCGAGTCTAAGGTTGGTAATAGCTTGGAAGGATTATGGCACCCGATGTCTTCTACAAGGGCCACCAAATTCACGTACGGCGTGTCAGTCTCGTACGGCGTGTCGGCCTCGTCTTGGCTCCAATTATCGCTCCAAATGAATAATTTCTCCTCCTTTTGACCACCTTTTTTACAAGAAAACTCGCAAAGAAAGCATTTTCTCGCTTATCTTTTGTTACATGAGGATTCTCTAGCGTCAAATTATCTACCAATCGAGATCTTCAAGCCAGCTATATATTATTGGATACATTTAATGTACTAATGATGCGTGTCGTACCACAACAAATTAATTAATACTTTACTACCTAATTAACAAGTAATATAGGGTAGTCAAGGTCGATCCCACGAGGAGCAAGAGATTCTAGTTGTCAAAATTGTCACGAAAGGGGGTGTAAATAGCAAAAAGAAAAATAAACATTCTTTACTTGTCTTATGTTCTCTTACTTGTTATTAGTCATAACCTCAACTTGCTCCAATTATCGCTCCAAATGAATAATTTCTCCTCCTTTTGCTTCAAACGACTCCATTGCACCTAATAAACTCAAAAGCAAACATAAGATACATAATTTACAAGAAAACTCGCAAAGAAAGCATAAACATTGATATAAATCTAGGTGTTTATCACTCCTATCAGATGCAAGAGGTTATCTTTTGTTACATGAGGATTCTCTAGCGTCAAATTATCTACCAATCGAGATCTTCAAGCCAGCTATATATTATTGGATACATTTAATGTACTAAGCATAAATTTCTATTTTCCCCATAATATATAGTTGGAAACGGTGAAGTCGAGAACTAAATTTATATCTCGAGCAACCACTTGACTCAACATAACCTCGCATGGCCAGGCTATGTTTGCCTCTCATCCATTTCTCTATCCAAAGGTACATTTTTAAAATGTTGTTTGTTGCTTAGGTTAAGTAGCTAGAATTTTATGGAAAGGTGTTTCCACAAGGTCCTGGTTTGCCCATTAATTTTAATCCCATCACCAGTTTAGTTCCTAACTATTCGATAAATTCACTTAATAGTTTTATTTTATGTAGCTGCGAATGATTTTTTGGTTGTCTTGACTGGACCTCGTGTAATTAATCTCGAATTGCTTAGGAGCTCGAGCAAATGCAGATCTTTAAAAAACTGGTTCTGGATAGGGAGGACATTCGGGCTTAAAAGCTTTTTGTGGATAGAAGCATCACCAAGTCATTTTACTCGGTGTTAGTTACAACCTGGATCTTAATACTGAATGTTCATTCAAGATCTCTTCTTGGTGTTACGCAATTCACAATATCTATTTGTGTATTAGATTTATCTCTCTTTTTTTCTTTTCTTTTTTTCGAGCTAAATGCAATCCATTTAAACCGATGTTGTGATTAAAGTGAGAGTATACGAATTTTAGGCTGTCAACTGGAACATGTGACTCATTTCAAGGTATATAGAAATTTAAGCTCTATCAAATTGATCTCCATTCGTAAAGATTTACTGTTCGCTCTTATATAAATGGTGTATTTATTTTTCTCTTTCAAATGCACTTCTCTGAAATATGTAACTCAAAAAGTCGTCCAAAAACAATGAGCTGAAATATGTAACTCAAAAGGTCATCCATAAACAATGAGGATAGACATTGAAATCGGGTGGGAAAAAATAAATGTAAATTGTTTCAGGTAATTTTCTCAACATATCAAGAATAGGTAAATACTGGAGAAATGTGAAGAAAAAAAATTAACAAAAATATCAGAGAGTATAGACTGCAGAGTGGTAAAACAGAGACAAATGGCAGGATACATGTTAACTCATTACTATCTAATGAACTTCCTTGATCCTCACACGGGATAAAATCCGGTAGATTTTTTTTTTCAACGTAGAATTATCCGTGATGAAAATTATCATTAATCGACGGAATTGTTTTGTACACCGGGGGTTCTTGCCAGGTTTAGTTTCATGAGACAAATTATGGGACCCACTTTAACTCATTACTATCCCAATAATGGAATCATTGAAAGACACTTATAGAACGACCCGCCTACATCCGAGACAACATAGGATAGTCTAAATCTTGGACATGTGGTGGCACAATCTTAATGGTTGAGAGGGGAATGATTTTAGCATTGGGATTAGTGTGTGGGGTGAAGAGGGGAATGATTAAAGGTCTAGATTCATTGTCCCATATCTGGACAATAATAGTTGTCCCCATTCAAGAATTATATGCTAAAAATATTCATTGTCCCATATCTGGTCCCTTTTCAATATAGAATTATATGCTAAAAATATTATTATTATTTTTTCAAGATTCTCGCACCAATAATTGTCCGAAAAACATAAAAGTGTGTAATTCGTCGAAAACCTCAAATTATAGGATTAATGCTTAAGTATGGATTCATTATCCGAGAAAATAAGAAAAATAGTTTACAATTAAATTATAAAATAACCGTCTAAATTATTTCCTATATAATGTAACATTTTCATAATAACTATTGACTCGATGAAAAGTCGTCATAAACGTTGTTTATTGTTGTGGCGATTTTTCATGTATATATGGTAAAAAATCAGAAAATAAATATTTTTTATTTAATTTAATTTTTGTTTTTTCCTCTCTGGTATTTGGGAGAGAAAGGAGGAATGAAAGAAAGGAGATAGAAAAATGACTACAAGTCCGTGACATTTTGATATCTGTTTATGGCATCGGTTTTTTTATTAATTGTACTCTTTGAAAATATTGGACAACAAGTCCTTTTATCATTTTGGTATTCAATTAATTTATTGATAGATACTTGAGCTTATGTTTCATGAGCGAGAAACAAACCCGTGCGTAGCACGGGTGAAATCTAGTTAATTGAATTACGCAGAGGAGGAGCATTGCTCTCACTGATTAGTAAATCAATGTCGACTTCAACATGAATATTATTCCTTATAACTTGATTTAGCTTGTCAAGAGATTCTTGTTCTTTCTGGAGGTATAACTCAACATAAAGAGATAAGCTTTCAAGTTTCTTTTCAAGCCCTGAAAACACTTCAAGGGATTTTAAACCTGGTGGAGGTTTAGATAGAATTTCTTCTACAGATTTTATTAAATCAGTCATAGAAGAAACTTCTGCAATCCATGGATCTGGTGGTGTATTTATTGAGATAACACTAATGTCCATATAGTCAGATCGCTACAAACACAGACTTATGAGGTCTTTAATGTGTTTTCCTGCTCTGATACCAATTGAAAAAGCGGGGGTCTAACAACCACACCCAATATTTCGCTTAGCAATCTGTATGGACTAACTCCAATATACTTTTAAGAGAATCAACTAGACAGTCAGACTCAATCTTAATAAAAGTATATCAAAGAGTTATATCTCACTTTCTCGATTCAATACTTACTCAAGCAAATAGAAATTTGCGAGTCTAATTGAATACAAGAGAAATCACTTGAACGGTACCAAAGACCAATGTTCAAGGATCAATCAATTTCAATCAACAACCAAAGGTTGGATTTCCCAATTGATCGATTCAACGCACAACCTGTGATATTTCAATTATATAACCAAATATAATGCGTAAAAGAAATAACACAGACACCAGAAGTTTTGTTAACGAGGAAACCGCAAATGCAGAAAAATCCTGGGACCTAGTTTTAAATAATTAAAAAATAATTTATCTTTTAAAACGTGTGTCCAAAATTCACAAACTTTATATATTCGGAAAGCTCTTTCCGACAGCTATAAAAAGGTACCCATATGACTATATAATTCTCATTTTTTTTTTTAAAATTTATGTTTACACTGGTGTACAAACATGTACACATCTACAAAAATTCAGAAAATCCAAAGACAAGACAAGGTGCAGCAGTTTGTACAACACATACAACTTGAATCGTCCACCTAAGAACCACTAACGCTCTTTCTGAGACCTGCAAAAAGTGCACCCATATGACAATAATTATCATTTTTTAAAAATTAATTTTTTTTTATCCTATAATGTGTACAAAAAAAGTAAACATACACAAAATTTACATTAGCTTATGGAGTCATTTTTTCACATGCATTATTTTGTACACACCTACAAAAAAATATGCATGAAATCGTCAACCCACACAAACATACTTTTTCATGAGAATTACATTAGTGCACCAATATGTTCACCCATGTGAAATACGCCTAAAATCGATCCTTCATAACCACACACAAACTTATTTTTTCATGGAAAATACACTGGTGCACCAATGTGTACGCCCCTGCAAAACATGCATAAAACTAATCATTCATAACCACACACAAACCTACTTTTTCATGGGAATTACACAAGTGCACCAATATGTACACCCATACAAAACATGCATGGGATTTACACTGGTGCACCAGTGTGTACACACCTTACGCAATACATGTCAAATGCGTTTAACTAAGCCATTTGATATTTGTGAGTCCTTAAATTTAATATATATAAAACCATTGTATGCATAGCAAATGACAAACAAGCAAGCTACATAGTGTAGTTTTGGTGAACATGAGGGCTATACTGGAAACCTAATTAACACAATCATGTTATCAGCTGAGACCAATATTAAGATCGGAATCAGAAAGGGAACCAAGTATACCTTGCACCGTGTTGCAGCATATTGGGTTGCAAGCATAGCAGCATAAGGTGAGGTCACTTCCAAAGGCAAATGTGCTCACAACATCCTTTACCATCTTCAACTCATCCTCTGAGTTAAACAGTGAGACAACTTATCATTTGAGCTTATCCAATTCCTCTAAATAAGATCAGACGAACAACATCAAAATGAAATACAAGTTAAGAAGAGATATTATACCTTGCAACTCTAACCAAGAGGTATGAACCGACTTCAATGTCAGGCAGAGCGACTTAAAATCAACATGTGTGTACAATTATGTACACATTGAGAATGAACAGGTGTACAACTATGTGCACATTAAAAAACAACATGTGTACAATTATGTACACATTAACGATCAACAGGTCTACAACTATGTGCATAGATACGATCTAGAAGGGTACAATTATATACACAGATACGATCAACGGGTGTAAGATTATGTGCACATTAAAAATCAACATGTGTACAATTATGTACACACTAATAATCAACATTCGCACAACTATAAAATAGTAAGTTGGTATAATATTTTTTGAAAAATCAAAAGATATCATGAAAATGAATAGAATTACTCACTTAAATAATCTAAGATAGGTAAGCTCAACATTTAGGCTATGACACCTAATTTAACAGTTGATTTCAAATTGGGAAAACTCTAATATGAAGTACAATGCATGCATCTTTTTGGTTAAGAATTTGGAGTAACAATGTACCCTAAACTTCAAAAGTTAATGTGTATGGGATTAGTGGGTGCTGAAGCAGCTGTTCTAGACTTAGTAACTCTAGGTGATTAAAACTAATTAAACATATCCATTTAGTTATACAAACAAGTAAAGCAGTGTTTACCCATAAAGATGTGGTGGCACCTCCATTCATTTTCATGCAAAACTTGAGCAGGAGGTTGTCAACACATATCCTGTACACATACAAAAAAAAAACTACATTAAATGCATCTCTTGGATTGGAGGTTGCAATTTCCCATAGAACCTAATGAATTATCTTACACTTTGATGACACGCTAAGCACGACCACCTGATTGATCAAGGATGTGATAAAACTATTTGTAGATTATATATACTATGGGCTCGTCTACCTTAACAAATAGTGTAAAATCAACTTAGATTTCCATGTATGCGTATTAGAAGTTGTACGAGAAATGTATGAAGATAGTGTTCTGCAATACAAAAAGAGTACAAGAAAGGAAGTGTGAAAGTGGTTCACATCATGCTCTTAACTTTTATAGAATCCCACTTGAGTGGCAAACAAAGAAGTAGAACTAAGAAGTAAAACTGACTCGACTTGATAAAACTAGCAGTTTCTAATGTCCAGAAATGAAAGTTTCTGATGTCGAATACGGTCAGATCAGTCTATATGAGATCATTCAATTATGTACACATTAATAATTGACGTGTACAATTACGTACACATGAAAAATCGATGTGTACAATTATGTACACATTAAGAATCGACATGTGTAAAACTAAGCAATTGAAGAAAAATAAATAAAAAATAAGGATAATTAATATTAGGTAGGTGAGAAGTTAAATTGAACCAAATGCATCGTCTTACCTGAGCTAATTTCTCCTCCTTTATGGCATGTTTTTTCTTTGCTTACGTTGTTCTTAAATAATACCTGATGCCTGGTGGTTGGGTACTCCGGAGGAAACTTAATCTTCCCGTAGTGGAATCCACCTTTGATAAATAAAAAAGAAAACTTAGGAACGATAGATGTGGGTAAAGCTCAAGAGTCATCCATATCAGATGAGCTAGTGACCAACAAGGATCCTTAATTAGAGTTGAAAATTGATATATCTTCTTATTAGATAGTTAGAAACATTTAATACACCTGCAATGGTGTGCCTTCACTTCCTTCCAGAGCATAATCTGAAGGGAATAAAAAAGTCAAAAGTAGAAGCAGCAAACATAAAACAACAAGACCAGGAAAAAAAATGGAAAAAAAAGAAGAAGAAAAGCAAATCCAGACGGTCGGAAACCAAGAGTACATACACGTAAAAATGACAGTCAACTTCATACAAGGTGTACTGCTTTCAAACAAGGTACACATGACATTTCTCAGGTTTTCCTAGACTAACTAATTAACTCAACTCCATATCTAAAATGGTGTACAACTATGTACACATGGGAATGGTGTACAACTATGTACACATCTACAAAAGTATAACATCCACCCCCACAAAACATGTCATATATTGTTGAGATATCATAATGGTGTACAACTATGTACACACCTATAAAATCCAACTAATCCAACATCCATACCCACAAAATCATGAGAGAGCATAATGGTGTACATCTATGTACGCACCTATAAAATTCAACATCCATACCCACTAAAAAACCATATATTATTGAGATCACACAATGGTGTACAACAATGTGCACACCAAAACAAGAGAGGTATAACTTGAATTCATTATGTAGTGTAGTCTTTTTTCCAGAAGAGAAAATAAATATCTTAAAAACTATTGCTTCAAATTTTTTTGAATCGTTATTGAATCAGAAACAACATATTGACACAATTATCATCAAACAATCGGGGGAGTATAAAAGTGTTGATGGTGGTTTTTAGCTTAGGGTTGAAATCGTAAAACCTTATATCTGATGTGACGTCACTCTGTAAGGAAACGGTGTCGTGAGTGCTAACCTCTCCACTGGCATATTTATTGAGCCGTTCAATATACTTACATGAAATTTATCCAGACTGGCGAATGTAGCAACCATCCCAGATGTTCTGTAAATTTCGGCGCCTCGCCTATATTCACTTAATATAAGTTCCTTTGAATGCATTCTATGCTATGTTCTCCGGCTGAACCATTAATGTTGATATGGAATGACGATTTGTGTTCGCTCGCAGCAGAGTAGCATGAATTTACAAATATCAAGGATAAGGTCTTTGCATAAGGTATTCAATCAGAAAAGCATGCTGCTCTCTGGCAATGAACTTAAAAGAAATCTGTGTCAATACATAGGATTCAATCAATTGCCCTGACTAACTTGAAGAAGTTAGGGTTTTGCGCCTCGCGCAGTATATCAGACCTTGCTTGTCGAAATTAAGCCTAGGCGAACTAGGTAATCAATCCGCCATGGATTAGCAGGTGCAAAAACTTTCCCAGAATCAGAAAACAGGGAGCCGCAGCAGCAAAGGGAGGCGTGGCCATGCCTTAGGCCAACTGGCGCCACCTGCCATTGGCCACACCCCTTCCTAAACCGGCCCTATTTCTATCGACCAATCGTGTAGCCTCAAATTAGCCACGCGCACATAAATTGTGGTTGGGCCCATACTCGCCGGCCCCACTTCCCATCGACCAATCAGGTCGCTCTAAAGCCGCCACACTCTCACCAGAAGTGTAGCCACGCCCATGCTTGGCCAGCCCATTTCCTCAGTCAATCAAGTCGCTCCAAAATTGCCACCATACATTAAAGGCCAAACGCACCCTGCCGCGCCACCATACTAACTGGCAAGCCAAACGCGCCTTACCACAACAACATATTGATCGGCATGCCAACATGCCACTCTGCCGCGGTAGCATTCCACTTTAGCCTTGGCCACGTCGCCAAGCCCTAATTCTTACCACGGCGCCAAAACCTAGCCTTGGCCACGCCGCCAAGCCCTAATTCTTACCACGGCGCCAAATCATAGCCTTGGCCACGCCGCCAAGCCCTAATTCCTACCACGGCGCCAAATCCTAGCCTTGGCCACGCCGCCAAGCCCTAATTATTACCACGGCGCCAAATCCTAGCCTTGGTCATGCCGTCAAGCCCTAATTCTTACCACGACGCCAAATCCTAGCCTTGGCCACGCCGCCAAGCCCTAATTCTTACCACGACGCCAAATCCTAGACTTGGCCACACCCCAAGCCCTAATTCTTACCACGGCGCCAAATCCTAGCCTTGGCCACGCCGCCAAGCCCTAATTTTGGTCACGGAGCCAAACCTTAGCTTTGGCCATGATACAATGCCACAACGCCACTGGCATGCCTCCATGCCACGGCCACTGGCATGCCGCTATGCCGTGGCTACGCCATTAGCATGCCGCTATGCCATGGCTACGCCACTTGCATGTCGCTATGCCATGGCTCCACCAGGCGCTACTATGCCAATGGCGCCACTTCGCTATACAACAAGATGCGGCCATAATCAATGGCCACTCTTCCTCATGAGATGCAATCTCAGCCACCTAAGTTCGCTACTGAACTGACGGACTTGAGGCAAGTCCTAGGCAACCCGCTACGCCACGGCTACGCCAGGCGCCACTATGATAATGGCGCCACTTTGTTACACAACAAAGATGTGGCCATAATCAACGACTACCCTTCCTCATGAGATGTAATTTCAGCCATTCAAGTTCGCCACCAAACTGACGGACTTGTGGCAAGTTTTAGGCGGCCGACCAAGGCAAGCCTAATAGCATCACATGCTATTTTCCTATGGCAAAGTCTCTTGACTTTGAATTGCCACACATAAAAACCTGCTACACATTTTCCACGAAAACACTCGAGACATCAAACATGTCACAAACTGGGGGATACTCATCAGGGTATTGGTCTGGCGGTTTACAGCGTGCGGCGTGCAATGCGCCCGTTACAAGAAAGTGTCATGAAGTAGGACAATTAGGGGTGGTGAAAAGTAACGGTGTAAACAATTCATTTCCTTCATCATGGAAGCGTAATGACTGACGATTACACGAATTCACTTCCCTCATCATGGAAGCATAACGTCTGACGGTTACACGTTACTCTATTCTTCCACCACTCAATCGTTTCCACTTCCTACGAGACCAGGGTACGTTTCAATATGACTTGTATAAATAGGCTTCACCTATTTTCACCAAACAACAAGTTTTGGTCGGTGATGAGTGCCAAATATTGCATATTTCTACATCTATTTATTGGCATTTAACTCATCTTTCGTGCTCAGAAATCAGATATTATCCCAAATTCTGTATTTTCTTTGTTTTCAAGAATAAATATTTGTACTAATTAATTTTGTGTTTTTAGGTAGTAAATAAAGCTTGGAGAAATTGAGGAGCCAAAAGAGCAGAAAATTGGAGACAAGCGTCTATGGAGCAGAAAGCCAAAGCCGCGCGCGCATCAGTGCAACCCAACAAGGAGCAACCCGTTTACAAGACATGGGCTCGAGCTATCCAAGACCCGGCCCATGACCCGGATCCAAGCCCGTTCCATCTGAGCCGTGAGATCTCGCCCGCCACATCCAACGCTCGCTGCATCCCTCACATCATTCGTCGCTGCTCCCGCTCCACAGCAAAATCACCTATACCTACTCCCATCGACCAAACCCCATTTCTCCATTTCTCTTCTCGACTTCCCGACGGTTTCGGAAAAGCCATCACCTCCTTCTTCCCCGAGACCATACCCGGTGGCAGACTTCGCCACCTTCACCATCCCTTTCCCCGACACCAAAGCACCATCGGCGCCTGCTCCACCACCCCCATTTCAACCTATCTCCATCAGTAGCTTCTTCCATACCTTAGAAGCTAGGGTTGAGATAGTTGAAATTAGGGTTACATCAAATCAATGAAGGGAACCATCATCTCAGAGCCGATAATTATATCTTGATTAAAAACGAGAGCCTGCAATCTTCAACTTAGTTTTGGGAGAGTGGGTTCTTTTTCATTTTCATTAACAATTTTTGCATGTATAAATATGAGGTGTGTATGTTTATGCCTCCTCTAGCCGATTGCAAAGCTTAGTTGAATTTGTTTTAATTGTCTTCGAAATGTTCAAATCACTCTAGAGGGTCTTGATGAAACCCTTAATTGTATGCTAGGTTAATTCATATTCTTTGCTGTTGTTGTTATTGTTGTGCTTAATTGAGATAGGAGTAATAATTAGCTAATTGATCTAATTAGCTCCTGTGATTGGTTGTACTGTAAGAAGACAGCCAATGCTAGGGGAAAACTAGTGATAATGGTTAATAATTTCTCCATTTGAGGCTTCCATGTAAGAAGATATGTGCTTAATAAGATAGGAATGATGCTTAACAAGTTGACTAAGGAACCTGTGATCAATTGTACTTTGTAAAAAGACAGTTGATACTAGGGGGGAATTAGTTAGATTAGTTGATAATTCATTCTCTAGAATCTTCCTTGGGAAAGAACAAGAACATAAATTGGACTGACTTAGCTAAGATTAGGAGGGGGATTCGATTACCCTGGTGCTCTTTAATTTGTATTCTTGCTTTCTAGTTCGTGTCACTTGAAAACCAATTAGTCGTATCGACACCAAAACCAAACCAAATTTGTGTTACACACCTCTAGAAATCAGTTAGGAAGCCTTGAGATCAACTTACACACACTCCATTTCCCTGTGGATCGACCTGTACTTGCCAAGCCTCCAACAGGCGTTGTGCACTTGCAGTATTACATGTAGGCGAAGCTTCTTTCCCAGCCTACCAAGTTTTTGCGCCATTCTTGGGGATTTGGTAGTGTTGCTTTGTTGATTACTAGTTTTCTTCATCAATTTCGGTTCACCCACATGCATAATTGCTTTGAATTATTGTTTTTAATCCTTTATTAGTTTAACTTAGCTGTAGTTTTCTTTCTCTGCATCTTATATTGCATATTGTTAACTTTATCATTGCATTTTAGTTAATCTATCTCAGTTGCACATTGCATAGTTGCCTGAAAGCCCATTGAAAAGCTGAAATGTGTGCTGTTGTGTAATCTGTGCATTGAACCATTGGCTGAACTGGCTACATTTTCACTGTGAAATATTGACCTCCATCCCCTGCAGCTGTGAGTTTGAGCTACCACTTGGATAACAAAAATTTGCTGCAAACTCTGTTGATATCAACTGACCTAGTTGACTCTGTCAACCCTGAGCTTACCTGTGACCATCTGCCCTGCAATTTTTGTGCATACATCTCTGAGAACTTGGGAACCACTTGATTGTGTTGACACTTTGAGCATGTTACGAGTGCTAGCATTGATTATTTGCTGATTCATTTGCTACGTCTGTGAAGTTCATATCTGAAATGTCTTTGAATCTGTTATACTCTATTTGCTGATTAACCTGTGAATGCTGTGAAGTTTATATACCCTGCTAATATCTGCACTCCTGTGTACTTGATCTCTAACAACTGAGGTCAACTGACCCAGTTGACATTAACTGTGTTAGCATCATCTTCTGCAATCTGTGTGTGATCTTGTGATATGTGACTGAGTTGTTGAGTAGCAGGATTTGTGATTAGCATTTAGCTTGTTGATTTTCAAACACACAACCCAGCACATGCTTCACCTTGAGTGAGCACATCCCTTTTACCTGTGCACCTCACACATTTTTTGTTGATTTTCTTGTGCACCTGCCAATCTGGGCAGTGCATAAGCTGTGCTGTGTCTCTCCTAAACAACAGCATCCAGCTCCCCTGTGTGCTAGAATTTGTGTGTGATTACTTGTGCGCTGAGCTGCATATTACCCGCACTGTGCCCTGCCAGTGTTATGCCATTTTTGAGAGTTTTGTGTTTCTCTGTCTTTGTGCATAACCCGATCTGCACACAACTTTGTGCAACATAATCTGTGCTTGGCCTCGACTAGGGTCAGAAACTCGCTAAATCGGGCTGGAACCCAGTTCCACTGGGCTTTGCATAGCCACTGGGCTGTGCAGTTGCACATAAACTGGGCTGTTCATAGGCTGAAGCCCACGTAAAATGGGCTTTGCATTACCACTGGGATGTGCATGTGCATACGAACTGGGCTCTGCACAAACTGAAGCCCATACAACCTGTCTCGCACATAACCTGGGCTGCACATTTGCAACAACACCAAGCACTCCTGTGTGCTTAAATCTAAAAATTGGGTTCCATTTTCTTGTATCATTTTTTTCTCTGTGTTGATATGATTGGATGTATGTGTTATACATGCTTGATGTGTGCTAGGCTATGGTTGTTTCTTTTTGAGTTCAAATTGAGTTGCTAGATCATGTCAGGATTTTGGTCTGCAACTGGGGATGAAAACAAATCCATCAGAGAAATTGCTTATGGGCATGCCTCACAATATGAACCCCCCACAGACCATGATGTCAATGACTTTAGGGAGTACTATGAACCTTCTCAGGGCCCTGACCTTGAATACACACACCCTAATCATTATGAGCACATGTGTCATCAACCGCCATGGGAGGTTGAACAATGTTATCCCCCAATGAACCCTTGCATGCAGTCGATAATGGAGAATATCAAACTCATAGAACAAAACAATGATATTCTTGAATGGAAAGCATCGCATGATCATCCATATAGCAACATGTATGAGTTTCCCTTGTGTAGTGAACCTTGTGCACAACCATGCAATGAATATTATTATGAAACAAGGGTACCCACTAGTGAAAACTCTCCTTCAGTTGAACAGCTTAACATGTTCTTAAGGATGAATCTCAATCATCTACAAAATGTAGAAAGAGAGTATGCCCATAGTCAACCCACTAATGTTGAATATGAACCTCACCTAGAGGAAAATGAGTTGACTGAAAACACCAAAGTTGTTAATAGGGATGAGTATGCATATTACTCAGATGATGACTATGATATGTTAGAAGAGCATATAATAGAACCTTTGGGTTCAGAGACATTCAGCTTCTCTTCTGTGAACCCTATGAATGATGCTTCTTCTAATATTCATACATGTGATGCTGAATTGGGGCATGTGCAATTGTTCACTGAAAATGAGCATGCTATACCACTTGTTTGTGACTTGGGGAATGCTGAATTTCTTGTCAACACCAATGATACTATGCATGAAAACAATTTTGACGTGTCTGATTCCATGCCTAGGTTACAGCATGATGTTTCCTCTGATTTGCATATGCATGACACAAAGCTTTTGGATAATGATGATTATGACATGGAGATTGATGAATTGTTTTATGCAAGTGAACATGATTTACCTAATCTCTTTCCTAAGCCACAAATTGAAACTCCTCCACCAAACCTAGATGTGGTTTGATAGGGTGTAGAATACATCCTATTTACTATCTATTGTTTATGCTTTCTTCGCTATTTTTCTTGTAAATTATGTATTTTACGCTTGTTTTGAGTTTTGTAGCTACTTTGGAGTCGCACGGGAGAAAAGAAGAAGAAATTACTCTATTTGAGCCAAAAAGGGCAAAAAGGTCATTTTACAGGCGATTGATATATGGAGCCCAGTTAAGGTTAAGGGGTAACCCAATTTGGAGGAGTACTAAAGCCAGGCCCAGTCAAGGCTAAAGTGGGCTGTCATCAGGGTACCCCTTATCATTTATCAGAGGGTGTAATTATCCCTGGGGTGTCCCCTAGCCTATGCAGTAGGGTATCATTATCAATCCTTTTTTCCTACAACCCTAAATTACTCGATCATCACCTCTCAATCATTCACTTTCACCTGGAACTAAAAGCAGCAGCTAGAGAAATCGAAAATGGAGAAATTAGGGTTCGCTGAGAAATTGAATGAGAATCGAGAGACTACAGAGATGATGGGAAGAGATGGAGAACAAGATGGATTCACGATGGCGGTGGTGCTGTTGAGAGTGAAAAGCAAAATTTGTAAGAATCGATTGAGACGTAGAAGCGCTGTGGTTCGATTGATTGAGAGAAAGGAGACCAAATCAATAGCCGAGAGAAGAAAGGCCGAGATCGATGATCTTTGGTGGATTATAGGGTTTGAGAAGGAGTTGCTCGATCTGTGAGTGGAGTTCTGTGATCGGTCGCGTATGGCAGGGAGGAGTTCTTTGTGGAACAGATATGTGTTGATGCTCGTGGTGACTGCTGTTGCTACCATGATGGCGATGACGCTACTGGCAGAGATGGTGGATGTTCTGGGTTCGATTCATCGAGAAGGAGAAGGAAGATGCAACAGTTGCTACTGAATCTAAATCAATTTTGGTTTTGAAATCAGGGTTCGATCAGATCTGAGATGACAGGGGATTACTGAAGGTTGGGTGTGATTCGAAATTGTGTGCTTCGAGAAGAATGAGGTTTCAATTCTTCTGCTGATGGTTAATTCGATGAAGAAGAACAGCTAGTTGTTGCCATATATTAAAAGGGTTTTCGGTTGAATATATGATGGCAAAGACGACAAGAAGAAGAAGATCTTTATCGTTGTTGGTTCAAAGACAGAATGGGCTTCGTGTGGGTGACTACTGTTGTTAATTGAGGTGCTATAATGGAATGTTGAAATTATTATTGAGGAGAAGTGATTTGATGTTGTGATTCAGAGAAGAAGTTGCTATGAAGAAGGGAGTGATGTTTCTATTACAGGGAAGCCAGAGAAGGTCAGATAAATGATGATTTTTGGGTTCTCAAAGCAATACAATTCAATTGAGTTTGTGGCCACGAGAAACTACGGTGAGCTAATGAGGCATGTGATTGCACCGTGACTAATCTTTGGTTGTGTGCGATGATGGCTTGAAGGCTTGAGGTTATAATGGAATGGGTTTGCAAGTGGATATGGAATTGGTTGCAACGAAATGGAGAAACAAGATTGACAAGGTTATGGCACGAGTGGTATTTATGGCGACAATTATGGCAAATAGTAAAGGTGCGGTGTAAGGGTTTTATTGCGGTGAAATACGAGCAAGTATGATGGCCTTGAACTGAATCTGTTGGTGAACGAAGTTAATGTTACGGAGAAATGGATAGCGGTGAGAGTGGAGTTGTGTGTTGTGGCTATGGAGGTGATAGTAATGCGGTATGTGGTATGGCGGTGAGTCGGGACGGATGAGCGGTGCAAGCAAGCCGTGAGATGGCTCAATGGAGATGTTGCGAGGGATTGGTCTTTGCAGCAGATGGGTTACGAGATGAATTAGGTGTTGGTGAGGTGGCTTTGCAGGGCAGTTGCAGGCTATGAGCAGCAATGTGATTGTTTGGTGGGACTTGGAACTGTGTTGCAGGGATGGAGAGCAAGGAATTGGAATTGAATGAATGGAGCTAGAATTGCTTTCTTTGTGTGATTCGGTAAATGCGGAGTGCAATGGTTTGTGTTGCGAGAAAATGGGATGATGTGAACTAGAATTGCAGTCAAGAAGCGAAGGAAGGTGGAAGAAATGGAATCATGGTATTTTTACCGGTGGAGGTTTAGCTTGTGGTTGTGAAGGGCCATCATGACTAGCGGTGAAGACTTGAAGCACAATGATAGTGCGGGCGAGATATGGCTGTGCAAATGGCCTTGGCCAATACCAACTTAACCATTCGGATGAGTTAGACTTTCACTCGGCCTCGGCTCGGTGAACCTTGACCGGTTCGACTCACCCGACAGACCTTGACTCTCACGGACTC